>OY757944.1:57960107-57970107 GCA_963585895.1 Sepioteuthis lessoniana | reverse complement strand
TCATGCCACTAGCACGGATATTCCTGACCCTCTCTCGCCACTTTTCCCTATCGTTCATCGCCTCTGGCAGGTCTTCAGGGCTACATTCCGTATTCTCACTTAGTTGCTGAATGTATGTTCGTGCTGGTCGTCCTGCTTTTTCCCGGCCATATGTGGGGGTTCATAAGAGTACATCACTTATGAGCTCGTCCCTGCTTCTCCAGCAGTGTCCTGCATGTCTGGTTTGTCTAACATGGATAGTTTTCGTGATAGGAGGCAGGTGGCCGTATAGTTGGTGTCTTGTGGGGTGTTGCCACCAGGATTTGTTCAAGATTGCTCGCAGCATTCTTGTGTAATGGCCGTCAAGCTTCTTCTCTAGCCGTTTTGTTAGCGTCCATGTAGTGCATCCATACAGCAGTATCGATACGACCGCTGCCTGGAAGAAACTGCGTTTCATTTTATCGGTTAGGTCTGATAAAAATATATATACATATATCAGTGAGTGCTGAAAAGTTCTTGTTCAAACCAACATGACCTTAAGTCACGCAACGTGCATGGTATTTCTCAACTGGTACACGTTGCATAATGGTCAGATTGAGTGTCTGACCATAAACACGGGGTTCCCAGGATCAAATGAAAGTCACTCGATACCATTTCGACAACGGTGCTCCTTTCTCCCGATAAAAACTAGACGTAACATGCAGGTTTATTCTGAGAAAGTCTTCTACATCTTATATGTATTCTATGTGCTTCCTTTTGGCAAGTTTCTCTTTTTACTTATTAATTATTATTCTGTTGTGGTGGTGTGTGGAACCCCCCACCATGAGAATGGACTGATCCAAGCCCATAAAGAAACCAAGCCGAAGCTAGCAAAGGACATCGTAATCGGATACGGGCACCTCGGTTGGTGTAATGGTTAACAAGCTAGAGGGGCAAATCTTCACGAGTGAGTTCCATTCTCATTGGGTGCTCCATTAATACGGCCTTGAAGCATATCAGAGCAAAAACGCTTAGTAAATTACTACATAGTACAGGGGCCCGACAATATTTTTCGGACATTTTAGTATTCGACTTTCCGAGTACAATAGAGTGGCGAAATTCCTTCAATAGAATAGCATAAACATATAAAGACAATACCTGTAATAAAAAATGAAGAAAATCGATTAGGTAAGGAAAAATATTTAATTTTCATCACTTTTTACAAAACACACGCGACATTATTTTTCGGACATCGTTGAAAAACTGTTAATAGTCTGTAATATCACCTTTCTTCTCAATAACTTTTATCAATCTCTCTTCATAATGATCAAACATATGCACAATAACATCTCTACGTGTTTCTATTAGTTGTTTTTTGGCTCCTAGTAATCGTTCCCATAGTTGAGCCTCTTTCGTTATTTCAGGTCCATCATAGACAAGTTGCGCAAGCATTTCCCAAACATTTTCTATTAAATTTAGATCTGGGCTTCTTGCAGGCCATTCCAAAGTAGTCATATTCACTTTAGCCATCCATTCTTTCATGAGTTTTGACACATGGATGCTGCAATTGTCTTGCTGTAGAATGAAATCATTCCCCATCTCTCTTCTTATCCTTGGTAGGGGTTTTTCGTCCAGCAACTGTTTGTAGCTTTCGCTGTTCTGTCGTCCTTTCAGCCACTCCAACCATATATTTCCATTAGCAAAGATCATACCCCAAACCATAACTCCTCCTCCCATCTGTCGTTTGTTCAGTACAACAGGCTCACCCCTTCACGACCAAGTACACCATCCATCGGGCCCATCAAACTTGAAACGCTTCTCATCAGTAAATATAACCTTCTTAAAGTCAACATGCTTTGTTAACCACCTTTTCGCACACTCCAGTCTTGCTCCTTTGTGTTTCTTTGTTAGTGTAATTTTTTTTCTTAGCCTTTGCATACTTCAAACCAATCCTTTGCAGCATTCTTTGTACTGTTCGGACGTTTACATCCAATTCACATTTCTCCTTTACTTTTCTTGCTGTAACTTTTTCTCCAGATGTCAAAAGCCGTGTCACAGTCCTCTTCATCTTCCTTTCAGTCCTCTTGCCAATTGATCTTTTCCGACCTCTCTTTTTTTCCGATCGGAGTTTGTCTTCAGCATGTATTCGACCGTTGATTTCGATAGCTTCAAATCCATGGCGATCCTTCTGATGCTGAGGCCATCTTCTCGTTTCTTCCGTGCCAAACAAACGACTTCTTTTGAATGCATTTACCTCATTAAACTTAGTTGTTTTGCCAAGAAATGTCCGGACTATTTATGCTGTTAGATTGTCCTATGTTAACATAGTAGTTGGGGCGCCAGTGCCCCAGAACAGTGTACAAGCAGAAAATTTGCATATAGCAACATATACATGAACCTAGCTCTTAATAAAATAGAATTTTTTGTCATGTCCGAAAAATAGTGTCGCGCAAGTTTTCGCAAAAATCACAAAAAACTAAAACTATCAAAGCCAAACTAAAAAAAATGATTACACTAGTAGTGGATTTTCACTCCTCAACTACGTACTTACAATCTCAAAAGTTTTTGGCACTAGTGACCACCTTGAAGTACTTTTTTCAAAGTGTTCGAAAAATATTGTCGGGTCCTGTAATTGGTTGGTTGGTTGTTTGGGTTTTATGGTATATTAACCTATGTAGCTTATTTAATGTCAAATCCATTTTCATACAAAAATCAGTTGTATTTTAAACAATTCAGTTTAGCATAAAAAAGCAGTTTCACTTCAAACAATTCAGTTTAGCATAAGTACACAGTTTAAATGTAAGTACGCAGTTTAATTGAAAAACACATTTCTATTTCAAGTTATTCAGTTTAGTCAAACAGTTCTAATTCTAACAATTCAGTTTAGCATAAGTACGCAGTTTAGTTCTATTTGATTCATAGATAGGGTCCTATCAGGTACTACCATTCTGGGCTAGAGTGGACCTAAGAGTGATGGGAATGAAGAGATGCTCTGCATTCCCCAAAGCTCCAGCATTACTGGAACCTCACCATCAGATTGTTTAGTGTCATATCTGGGACACTCATTGAGTGGAATCTTACCTGCGAAAACACACACACACACACACACACACACACACACACACATATATATATATATATATATATTAAAAACACACATCTACACGCACACACATACACCCACACCCATATACACACATACTTACAACCACACATAAACGAAATCTTAACAGCTTTTTGTCTGTATTTTGTCGCATTTTCGATTTTCAATTTCATTCCATCTTCTTAACTGCCTGATGAATGTTGTTATAAACTTCATGAAACCTCAGGTTGCAGAACAATATTTTCCATAGATTAAATATATATATAATATATATTTATTTATTATCATTATATATATATATATATAGATCATCATCATCATCATGTTGTGCTGGTAGCACGGATATCCCTGACCCTCTCTCGCCACTTTTCCCTATCGTTCATCGCCTCCTCCAGGTCTTCTGGACTACATCCCGTATCCTCACATAGTTGCTGAATGTATGTTCGTGCTGGTCGTCCTGCTTTTGTTCGGCCATATGTGGGGGTCCATTAGAGTACATCTCTTACAGATAGATAGATAATGAACTTGAAATTCTTGTTCTTATTATTTATTTGTAAAATATCCCAGAAAGGTGATGTGTTGTTAGTTTCTAGTTCGTAACTAAAATCTACAGTAGGCTCAATTTTGTTTAATCTATTTGTAATTTTCGTCAAGTAATTTCCTTGAAGATGTATAAGTAATTTTTGTAACGCTCACATGGGCTTAAAAAGAATAAATAATTGACAGACAACTTAACAAACGCATAAGTATTTCATTCCAACCGAAATTAATATATTAAACAGAAATTAAGACAAGCGAAAGATCGTTACTATCCGTAACACTCCAGTCTTACCCAGAACAATAACAGAATCGCTTTGAACCAAGATGTACCGGCCAAGCTATTACTGAAGTCTTTCTCTCGCTGAAGTCCATCCTTTTGATTGACTCTTTAACAGTACGCTACCTCTATACAATCTGGAGGTTTGGCCATTTTTGTTTACTGGCAAATAAAACTTTTGTTGCGTGAAAGATGAATTTGTAGTTGATCTCAATACAGTAACCAGTTAGTTGAAGAAAATTTGCTCGGCTTGCGAGAAACTCGACGACCAGGCACAAAACAGTGGATTCCAATGCCGTGTTCCAAGTCACGGAGGCTACTGTCCCACTTTATTCCTCTACGACCGTAATATATCATCTAAGTAATTTCTCTTCTCGCTAACACCCTTTGGAAAGGCATGAATCCATATGTTTTCCCTTACCAAGTTATGGTAATCGATAATTTATGGTCACACACACACATACACACACGTGTGTAAGTAAATAATGGAAATAAATCCGATAGTCGGAAGAAAATTTGTTGTATATATATATATATATATATATATTTACTAATCTAATATCTACCAGTATTCACGGTAAGAAAAAAACAAAAAAAAAAAAACCCTGGCCAGGAACAAGAGAAAAAAGTATCTCGAATCACCGCTCAGGGGAAAAAGAAAAAATTTTGGGTCAAAAAGAAAGAAAAGGCCAACCTCGTTCGACCCCTTGAAAAAAATCAAGGGATACGCAGTCAGTGGTCAAAATAAAACCAAAAAACCCTCCGTGAATGCTGCAATGCTACAATTACTAAAGTGCTCAACACCAGACAATGGAGCCAATTATAAAATTAACCAAAATCGCGAGTCGAAAATCTTCTACTAAAGTTTCACCTTAACAGATCATCAGGAAGCCTAAAGTCGAATTTAGGCTTCCTGATGATCCGTTAAGGTGAAACTTTAGTAGAAGATTTTCGACTGGCAATTTAGGTTAATTTTATATATTTATATATATAAGAAATTCGACAGATTTTAAACATCATTGCATGTGCCAACCACTTGATAGTTATTAAAAAAAAAAACGCTGATTAAATGGTTATGTGTTTTTTCTTTGTATACACATTTTCTCTTTTCTCGTGGTTTTTACTCCTGTTCGGTCAATTGGTCTAATGAGTAGAGTGTTAGCCAATGGTCCGAGTCATACCAAAGATACAAAAAATGGTGCCTTGCTTAGCACTCAGCATTATAAGGTAAGGATCAAGGGAAAAGTGGAGCAATCCAGGGAATGGAGTAGCGCCCTCCCCAGCACCTCAGTGTAGTAGCTATTGAAAAGGGAGCCTTCGGGTCACCCTTGACTAAGGTCGCCAACTTTACTTACTTAGCATAACAGTAATTGGTGCAATATAGGAAATCTGCGACCCAAGTTCAAACCCTGGACGAAGCTGTTTGCATTTCACTTCCTACTAATGTCTTGGAGAAAGGTACGAATCCACCTGTTCTTTCTCCCCTCAATGAGTCAAATGTGGAGCAGACTTGTTTCTTTAGCCGTGTAAGACAACAAGTCTCGAAGAAAGAAAAATCTGCATTCAAACCAGTTGTACTTCGCTAAAAAATTAACCTTGGGTTACATTCTGCTAGTAACGGAGGAATGAAGTAAAACATACCGAGAAAAATAGGAAGAAGTAGATTCATGCCTTTTTTTTCTTCCATGGTGTCCTACCTTCCCCTTGACTGGTTGTCCTTTACCCTTGATGTTGTTCTGAAGATATTTTGTCCCACCAAATCTGAATGTCTTCGAATGGAAAAAAAAGGAAAAGATCACCGCAGCTCACGAGTCCTGGTTCGTGTGCGATCTCCGCCCTCTAAATTTCCGCTATAAAAATGATCTTGTGTCAAATTCTACCAGGTGGGAGGCACGAATAAATATATTCCCTTATCCATCTAGGTTGGATAGTATCACTACTGTTTATGCAAGGATGACTTTGGTATTGAATAACCAACGAAGGTTGATATGCCATTAAAGATGCCAATGTTAAATTAATACTACGTCTCGGGAGTCTCGGCAGTCCTAGTACGGTATTCATGACACCATCGGGACTCCCGTGGCTTAGTGACTTACATGCTGGGTTGCGACATCGTAGAAAGTGAGATCAAACTACAGTTATAACTGTTTTATGGTATATTACCCCTTGTGACTTATTAAATCATATATATATATATATATATATATATATATAATTTAATGTCAGTTACATTGAGTTATATGTATATATATATATAATTTAATGTCAGTTACATTGAGCTCTTTACCAGGAAAATTTAGATGTTCACTGTTGAATGTTTTTTGTCCTGATGGAATTCCTCCCAGCTCCGGTTTAACTGGACCAAATAATATATATATATATATATATATATATATATATATATATATATATATATATATATATATATATTGAAATACGAACGCTGATTAATCGGCTACCTCTTTCTTTGTATATATAGTATTTCGTCCTAGTTTCTGTATTCTATTAAACATCCATCGGGGATTTAACATCACTAGATATCATCCTTTCTAGTCCTGATGATGGTTCATTAGAACTTTCTTTCTCATTAAAGTCTTCTTCTTCTTCTTGGATTTGGGCCAAATCAAGTGGAGCTGTAGAATACACCGACTCCCTCTCCGCAGAGGGGTAAGACTCCCCCCAACGTCTGTCCTAGATACGGCACTAAACGATCTGTCATCTCCAGTAATGCTGAAGCTTTGGGGAACTCGGAGTACCCCTTTATTGCCATCGCTCCCAGGTCCATTCTCGCCCGGAGTGGTAGCACCTGATAGGCTCTTATCTATGGGTCGAGTAGAACTAAACTGTGGGCCTATGCTAAACTGTATTGTTTCAAGTAGAACTGTTTTAATGTTGCAAGCTGTATTGAACAAGTCCTGGAGGCAACCTCCCACAAAACAACACCTGTACGGCCACCTGCCACCTATCACAAAAACTATACAAGTTAGACGATCCAGACATGCGGGTCACTGCTACAGAAGTAAAGACGAACTCATAAGCCATATACTCCAGTGGACCCCTTCACATGGACGAGTAAAAGCAGGATGACCAGCAAGAACCTATATACAACAGCTCTGTGCTGACAGAGGATATAGCCTAGAAGACCTCCAGGGAGCGATGGACGATAGAGACGGGTGACAGATCCGTGCTGGCAGCGCAACATAATGATGATGAAATAAATGACTTATGTTTAATTGAATTGTTAGTGTTACATAAAATATTTGGAAGCATTTAACTTTATTGACTAAACTGAATAGCTTGAAATAGAACTGTTTTTGACGTTTAAACTGTGTACTTATGTTAAACTGAATTGTTTGAAATAGAACTGTTTGTATGTGTAAACATGGATTAGGCATTACATAACCTACATTAGTTGGTATGCCACAAAACCAAACCAAACCAAACCATGCCATTTTCTTGGATGACCTTGTTTATCAATTTATATATATCTCTCTCTCTATATGTATATATATATATAAATATGTATATATATATATAGGATTTGTAAGTGAAGAGTTTGTTGGTAACTTTATTTTTAAACGAGTTGTTTGGTCTCATTTGTTTGCATACAGTTTAAAAGTTACAAATATTTTTTACACTTATAATTCTATTTAATATTAATCACTTAATCATTATTTTGTTTGCACACAGTTAAATGGTTCCTATCTGACACTAATGATTCAACTTAATATTGATCATTGAAGCGCACATATTTAGATTGTTTCAAGTATTGCTACTAATCATTAGTAATTCTATTTATAATGTATTCCAATGTAATATAGATAATTTCAACACAACTGTATGGTTTCATCTAACAATTACAATCCTTAGTAAATGATTGAACAGTTCTGACTCATAGGTAAGACACTAAAAAGTACAACCAATCTGAGCCAGAGTTGACCTGGGAGTAATGAAAATGAAGCGGTACTCCACATAACGCCAAACTCCTGAACCGGGGCCTCACCATCAGATGTAGTTTAATTTTATAGGCAGGACACTCGTTTAGGAAGGAGGTCTTACTCCTCAACAGAGATGCCATCGGCGTATTTTACAGCCTCAAGGTGGATATTTGGTTTTTGTTCGAAAGGTCGGTAGCTAATAAACGAAGACTACTATATACATATATATATATATATATATATACGAGGTGGATACGATAAGTTTCCAGTCTTTTTTTCGTATGGGCACTTTTATTGATAGTACACACATGAAATTCTAGTCCCCTTCGAGGTAATCTCCTCCGGCTGCAATGCACTTGTATCGTTCGAACAACTTCTGCAAGGCCCCATGGAAGTCCTCTTGTGTGAGCGTGTCAATGACCTTCGTCACAGCCTCTTTTATCTCCTCAATTTCTCATAACGACAGCCCCGAGCTTAAGGAATAAGCAAAGGTCACGGGAAGCAAGGTCTGGACTATAGGGAGGGTGAGGAACTGTCTTGATGTCCATCTTGGTCAAATAGTCTGTGACAAGGATGGTGCATTGTCCTGCTGGAAATGCCACTGAACCGATTTAAAGAGTGCTGGCTTCTTCCGACGGAATCTCTTCCTGAACTCCCTTAAAACCTCAACATAATAACCTTAACCCTAACCCTTTGGCCAATTAACTCTGGTATATTGACTTCCTTACTCCTTCCACACGTCTCATTATCCCTCACAGACTCCCTGCCTTCCTTGAATCTCTTATGCCACTCGAAAACTGATGCTCGATTCATGCAAGATAGTCTAAAAGCAGTTTGAAGCATTCCATACGTTTTCTGTGGCATTTTTTCCAAGTTTAAAACAGAATTTTATTGCATATCGTTCTTCTGAAGTGTCAAATCGCATTTTTGAAATTCACCAGCTGTGACAATCAGGCTTTAGTAGGGTGTATTCCAATTGCTACTGTAGCTGTTCATTTGAACCAGAAATCATAAAAATTGGTCAGTCATCTGATAAGATGCATAGCAATAACATAGGGAATTTTGAAGAGGCTACGACAATTTTAAATGCCTATACGAAAAAAGTCTAGAAACTTATCGTATGCACCTTGTATATATATATATATATATATATATATATATATATTCAAATTTTATAATACAACGCGTGCGAACACGTGTGATACCTTGTCTTTATCAGCCACCAACCAGGGGTGATGCCACAGTTTGAGTGGCTAAGGTGTACTGCTACTCCAGGCACCATCAGCAGCTTTTGCCATCGGACAATGTATGAAGACAAACAGAGCGAAAGTTCCTGTTTGTAGCTTAAGTTCATAATTTGTTAAATACGTTTGCTTTCAGAATCTTCGTAAAAATCGTTATTAACGATCATTCATATAACGTGCGTATTTCTCTTGCGCACGTTAGGTCTTGGTGTCGCGCGCTTTTTATTTTCGTCGATTTAGTCGTTTTCTCTTTTTTTCTTTTCTATTACTGGGCTAAACCATTTAAAACCAACCTCATATATCAAAGTAAAATAAAGTAGGCGACCATAGTCGAGGGTGACCCAAAGGTTCCCATTTCGATGGCTGCTACACCAAGGTGTAAGGGATGGTGCTACTCCTTTCCCTGGATTGCTCCACTTTACCCTAGATTCGTACTTTATAATTCTGAGTGTTAAGCAAGGAGGCATCAAGTACCATTTTTTGAGTCTTTGGTATGACTCGACCAGGGATTGAACCCAGGTTCATTGTAATGATAAATGAAAGTTCTTGGTCACGATTTGTCCAAACAGCTTTCTGTTACCTTTGAGCCAATCGATTCTTGGCTTGCTAAGAATTTCTGCCAGACACTGTCCCTTAACAATGGGATCCTGAACGCTGTGGTTGCAGTCCAGATTCATAAGCCCATCCATCGATTTACATTCTCTGGTAGGAAAATTACGTTGTTAGCACCAGCGGGCCTTATGGATACGTTAACCTCACAAACCGTTAAATCTTCTGCCGCTATCACACGTTTTAGCCGGGTCCAGTTCAAGGTTATTTTCTTTAAAACCAGTCTGACGAATGATATATTTTCCCTCCTCGCTATAGTCACCCAGAGCGCATTCTGTATCTGGTGTGCTCTTCATGATTTGATGTTGCTTCTTGTCATATTTTCTGGTTA
>OY757944.1:57893568-57958568 GCA_963585895.1 Sepioteuthis lessoniana | reverse complement strand
CTGGCTATAAAATTAAACTACATCTGATGGTGAGGCCCCGGTTCAGGAGTTTGGCGTTATGTGGAGTACCGCTTCATTTTCATTACTCCCAGGTCAACTCTGGCTCAGATTGGTTGTACTTTTTAGTGTCTTGCCTATGAGTCAGAACTGTTCAATCATTTACTAGGGATTGTAATCATTAGATGAAACCATACAGTTGCGTTGAAATTATTTATATTACATTGGAATACTTTATGAATAGAATTACTAATGATTAGTAGAAATACTTGAAACAATCTAAATATGTGCACTTTAATGATTAATATTAAGTTGTATTATTTGTGTCAAATAGGAACCATTTAACTGTGTGCAAACAAAATAATGATCAAGTGATTAATATTAAATAGAATTATTAGTGTAAAAAAAAATATTTGTTACTATTAAACTGCATGCAAACAAATGAGGCCAAACAACTCGTTTAAAAATAAATCCACTTTTATACATATAAACAGTTCTATTTCAAACAATTCAGTTTAACATAAGCACACAATTTAAAAGTCAAAAACAATTCTATTTCAAGCTATTCAGTTTAGTCAACAAAGTTAAATGGTTCCAAGTATTTCTATGTATCCCTAATAATTCAATTAAACATAAGTCATTTATTTCATCATCCTTATGTTGCGTTGCCAGCATGGATCTCCCGACCCTCTCCCGCCACCCGTCTCTATCGTCTTCTAGGCTATATCATGTATCGGCACAGAACTGTTGTATATAGGTTCTTGCTGGTCATCCTATCATTGCTCGTTTATATGAAGGGGTCCACAATAGTATATCGCTTATGAGTTCGTCCTTACTTCTGCAGCACTGTCTGATTCATCTCCCTTTGATAGTTTTCGTGATGGGTGGCAGGTGGCCGTACAGGTGTTGTTTTGTGGGATGTTGCTTCCAGGACTAGTTCAATACAGCTTGCAACATTAAAACAGTTCTACTTCAAACAATACAGTTTAGCATAAGAACACTGTTTAGTTCTATTCAAACCGTAGATAGGAGCCTATCAGGTGCTACTACTCCGGGCCAGAGTTAACATAGGAGCGATGGCAATAAAGAGGTACTCCGCATTGCCCAAAGCTCCAGCATTACTGGTGCCTCACCATCAGATTGTTTAGTGTCATATCTAGGACACTCATAGGGGGGGCGTCTTACTCCTCTGTAGAGGTGCAGTTGGTGTATTCTACAGCCCCACCCGACTGGGCAAGAGTGCTCCGTTGATGAGAAGAGCTTATGTTGATTTAAAAGTAACTCCTTATTTTAAAAGTCTTAATTTTTTTTTCTTAATTGCAATTTTATAAATTTCAGTACTTCAAATTATAAATATTTTAAAATAATAAGTTACTTTTCAATTACACTATATATATATATATATATATATATATATCATCATGTCATGCCACTAGCACGGATATTCCTGACCCTCTCTCGCCACTTTTCCCTATCGTTCATCGCCTCTGGCAGGTCTTCAGGGCTACATTCCGTATTCTCACTTAGTTGCTGAATGTATGTTCGTGCTGGTCGTCCTGCTTTTTCCCGGCCATATGTGGGGGTTCATAAGAGTACATCACTTATGAGCTCGTCCCTGCTTCTCCAGCAGTGTCCTGCATGTCTGGTTTGTCTAACATGGATAGTTTTCGTGATAGGAGGCAGGTGGCCGTATAGTTGGTGTCTTGTGGGGTGTTGCCACCAGGATTTGTTCAAGATTGCTCGCAGCATTCTTGTGTAATGGCCGTCAAGCTTCTTCTCTAGCCGTTTTGTTAGCGTCCATGTAGTGCATCCATACAGCAGTATCGATACGACCGCTGCCTGGAAGAAACTGCGTTTCATTTTATCGGTTAGGTCTGATAAAAATATATATACATATATCAGTGAGTGCTGAAAAGTTCTTGTTCAAACCAACATGACCTTAAGTCACGCAACGTGCATGGTATTTCTCAACTGGTACACGTTGCATAATGGTCAGATTGAGTGTCTGACCATAAACACGGGGTTCCCAGGATCAAATGAAAGTCACTCGATACCATTTCGACAACGGTGCTCCTTTCTCCCGATAAAAACTAGACGTAACATGCAGGTTTATTCTGAGAAAGTCTTCTACATCTTATATGTATTCTATGTGCTTCCTTTTGGCAAGTTTCTCTTTTTACTTATTAATTATTATTCTGTTGTGGTGGTGTGTGGAACCCCCCACCATGAGAATGGACTGATCCAAGCCCATAAAGAAACCAAGCCGAAGCTAGCAAAGGACATCGTAATCGGATACGGGCACCTCGGTTGGTGTAATGGTTAACAAGCTAGAGGGGCAAATCTTCACGAGTGAGTTCCATTCTCATTGGGTGCTCCATTAATACGGCCTTGAAGCATATCAGAGCAAAAACGCTTAGTAAATTACTACATAGTACAGGGGCCCGACAATATTTTTCGGACATTTTAGTATTCGACTTTCCGAGTACAATAGAGTGGCGAAATTCCTTCAATAGAATAGCATAAACATATAAAGACAATACCTGTAATAAAAAATGGAAGAAAATCGATTAGGTAAGGAAAAATATTTAATTTTCATCACTTTTTACAAAACACACGCGACATTATTTTTCGGACATCGTTGAAAAACTGTTAATAGTCTGTAATATCACCTTTCTTCTCAATAACTTTTATCAATCTCTCTTCATAATGATCAAACATATGCACAATAACATCTCTACGTGTTTCTATTAGTTGTTTTTTGGCTCCTAGTAATCGTTCCCATAGTTGAGCCTCTTTCGTTATTTCAGGTCCATCATAGACAAGTTGCGCAAGCATTTCCCAAACATTTTCTATTAAATTTAGATCTGGGCTTCTTGCAGGCCATTCCAAAGTAGTCATATTCACTTTAGCCATCCATTCTTTCATGAGTTTTGACACATGGATGCTGCAATTGTCTTGCTGTAGAATGAAATCATTCCCCATCTCTCTTCTTATCCTTGGTAGGGGTTTTTCGTCCAGCAACTGTTTGTAGCTTTCGCTGTTCTGTCGTCCTTTCAGCCACTCCAACCATATATTTCCATTAGCAAAGATCATACCCCAAACCATAACTCCTCCTCCCATCTGTCGTTTGTTCAGTACAACAGGCTCACCCCTTCACGACCAAGTACACCATCCATCGGGCCCATCAAACTTGAAACGCTTCTCATCAGTAAATATAACCTTCTTAAAGTCAACATGCTTTGTTAACCACCTTTTCGCACACTCCAGTCTTGCTCCTTTGTGTTTCTTTGTTAGTGTAATTTTTTTTCTTAGCCTTTGCATACTTCAAACCAATCCTTTGCAGCATTCTTTGTACTGTTCGGACGTTTACATCCAATTCACATTTCTCCTTTACTTTTCTTGCTGTAACTTTTTCTCCAGATGTCAAAAGCCGTGTCACAGTCCTCTTCATCTTCCTTTCAGTCCTCTTGCCAATTGATCTTTTCCGACCTCTCTTTTTTTCCGATCGGAGTTTGTCTTCAGCATGTATTCGACCGTTGATTTCGACAGCTTCAAATCCATGGCGATCCTTCTGATGCTGAGGCCATCTTCTCGTTTCTTCCGTGCCAAACAAACGACTTCTTTTGAATGCATTTACCTCATTAAACTTAGTTGTTTTGCCAAGAAATGTCCGGACTATTTATGCTGTTAGATTGTCCTATGTTAACATAGTAGTTGGGGCGCCAGTGCCCCAGAACAGTGTACAAGCAGAAAATTTGCATATAGCAACATATACATGAACCTAGCTCTTAATAAAATAGGATTTTTTGTCATGTCCGAAAAATAGTGTCGCGCAAGTTTTCGCAAAAATCACAAAAAACTAAAACTATCAAAGCCAAACTAAAAAAAATGATTACACTAGTAGTGGATTTTCACTCCTCAACTACGTACTTACAATCTCAAAAGTTTTTGGCACTAGTGACCACCTTGAAGTACTTTTTTCAAAGTGTTCGAAAAATATTGTCGGGTCCTGTAATTGGTTGGTTGGTTGTTTGGGTTTTATGGTATATTAACCTATGTAGTTTATTTAATGTCAAATCCATTTTCATACAAAAATCAGTTGTATTTTAAACAATTCAGTTTAGCATAAAAAAGCAGTTTCACTTCAAACAATTCAGTTTAGCATAAGTACACAGTTTAAATGTAAGTACGCAGTTTAATTGAAAAACACATTTCTATTTCAAGTTATTCAGTTTAGTCAAACAGTTCTAATTCTAACAATTCAGTTTAGCATAAGTACGCAGTTTAGTTCTATTTGATTCATAGATAGGGTCCTATCAGGTACTACCATTCTGGGCTAGAGTGGACCTAAGAGTGATGGGAATGAAGAGATGCTCTGCATTCCCCAAAGCTCCAGCATTACTGGAACCTCACCATCAGATTGTTTAGTGTCATATCTGGGACACTCATTGAGTGGAATCTTACCCACGAAAACACACACACACACACACACACACACACACACACACATATATATATATATATATATTAAAAACACACATCTACACGCACACACATACACCCACACCCATATACACACATACTTACAACCACACATAAACGAAATCTTAACAGCTTTTTGTCTGTATTTTGTCGCATTTTCGATTTTCAATTTCATTCCATCTTCTTAACTGCCTGATGAATGTTGTTATAAACTTCATGAAACCTCAGGTTGCAGAACAATATTTTCCATAGATTAAATATATATATAATATATATTTATTTATTATCATTATATATATATATATATAGATCATCATCATCATCATGTTGTGCTGGTAGCACGGATATCCCTGACCCTCTCTCGCCACTTTTCCCTATCGTTCATCGCCTCCTCCAGGTCTTCTGGACTACATCCCGTATCCTCACATAGTTGCTGAATGTATGTTCGTGCTGGTCGTCCTGCTTTTGTTCGGCCATATGTGGGGGTCCATTAGAGTACATCTCTTCCAGATAGATAGATAATGAACTTGAAATTCTTGTTCTTATTATTTATTTGTAAAATATCCCAGAAAGGTGATGTGTTGTTAGTTTCTAGTTCGTAACTAAAATCTACAGTAGGCTCAATTTTGTTTAATCTATTTGTAATTTTCGTCAAGTAATTTCCTTGAAGATGTATAAGTAATTTTTGTAACGCTCACATGGGCTTAAAAAGAATAAATAATTGACAGACAACTTAACAAACGCATAAGTATTTCATTCCAACCGAAATTAATATATTAAACAGAAATTAAGACAAGCGAAAGATCGTTACTATCCGTAACACTCCAGTCTTACCCAGAACAATAACAGAATCGCTTTGAACCAAGATGTACCGGCCAAGCTATTACTGAAGTCTTTCTCTCGCTGAAGTCCATCCTTTTGATTGACTCTTTAACAGTACGCTACCTCTATACAATCTGGAGGTTTGGCCATTTTTGTTTACTGGCAAATAAAACTTTTGTTGCGTGAAAGATGAATTTGTAGTTGATCTCAATACAGTAACCAGTTAGTTGAAGAAAATTTGCTCGGCTTGCGAGAAACTCGACGACCAGGCACAAAACAGTGGATTCCAATGCCGTGTTCCAAGTCACGGAGGCTACTGTCCCACTTTATTCCTCTACGACCGTAATATATCATCTAAGTAATTTCTCTTCTCGCTAACACCCTTTGGAAAGGCATGAATCCATATGTTTTCCCTTACCAAGTTATGGTAATCGATAATTTATGGTCACACACACACATACACACACGTGTGTAAGTAAATAATGGAAATAAATCCGATAGTCGGAAGAAAATTTGTTGTATATATATATATATATATATATATATTTACTAATCTAATATCTACCAGTATTCACGGTAAGAAAAAAACAAAAAAAAAAAAAACCCTGGCCAGGAACAAGAGAAAAAAGTATCTCGAATCACCGCTCAGGGGAAAAAGAAAAAATTTTGGGTCAAAAAGAAAGAAAAGGCCAACCTCGTTCGACCCCTTGAAAAAAATCAAGGGATACGCAGTCAGTGGTCAAAATAAAACCAAAAAACCCTCCGTGAATGCTGCAATGCTACAATTACTAAAGTGCTCAACACCAGACAATGGAGCCAATTATAAAATTAACCAAAATCGCGAGTCGAAAATCTTCTACTAAAGTTTCACCTTAACAGATCATCAGGAAGCCTAAAGTCGAATTTAGGCTTCCTGATGATCCGTTAAGGTGAAACTTTAGTAGAAGATTTTCGACTGGCAATTTAGGTTAATTTTATATATTTATATATATAAGAAATTCGACAGATTTTAAACATCATTGCATGTGCCAACCACTTGATAGTTATTAAAAAAAAAAACGCTGATTAAATGGTTATGTGTTTTTTCTTTGTATACACATTTTCTCTTTTCTCGTGGTTTTTACTCCTGTTCGGTCAATTGGTCTAATGAGTAGAGTGTTAGCCAATGGTCCGAGTCATACCAAAGATACAAAAAATGGTGCCTTGCTTAGCACTCAGCATTATAAGGTAAGGATCAAGGGAAAAGTGGAGCAATCCAGGGAATGGAGTAGCGCCCTCCCCAGCACCTCAGTGTAGTAGCTATTGAAAAGGGAGCCTTCGGGTCACCCTTGACTAAGGTCGCCAACTTTACTTACTTAGCATAACAGTAATTGGTGCAATATAGGAAATCTGCGACCCAAGTTCAAACCCTGGACGAAGCTGTTTGCATTTCACTTCCTACTAATGTCTTGGAGAAAGGTACGAATCCACCTGTTCTTTCTCCCCTCAATGAGTCAAATGTGGAGCAGACTTGTTTCTTTAGCCGTGTAAGACAACAAGTCTCGAAGAAAGAAAAATCTGCATTCAAACCAGTTGTACTTCGCTAAAAAATTAACCTTGGGTTACATTCTGCTAGTAACGGAGGAATGAAGTAAAACATACCGAGAAAAATAGGAAGAAGTAGATTCATGCCTTTTTTTTCTTCCATGGTGTCCTACCTTCCCCTTAACTGGTTGTCCTTTACCCTTGATGTTGTTCTGAAGATATTTTGTCCCACCAAATCTGAATGTCTTCGAATGGAAAAAAAAGGAAAAGATCACCGCAGCTCACGAGTCCTGGTTCGTGTGCGATCTCCGCCCTCTAAATTTCCGCTATAAAAATGATCTTGTGTCAAATTCTACCAGGTGGGAGGCACGAATAAATATATTCCCTTATCCATCTAGGTTGGATAGTATCACTACTGTTTATGCAAGGATGACTTTGGTATTGAATAACCAACGAAGGTTGATATGCCATTAAAGATGCCAATGTTAAATTAATACTACGTCTCGGGAGTCTCGGCAGTCCTAGTACGGTATTCATGACACCATCGGGACTCCCGTGGCTTAGTGACTTACATGCTGGGTTGCGACATCGTAGAAAGTGAGATCAAACTACAGTTATAACTGTTTTATGGTATATTACCCCTTGTGACTTATTAAATCATATATATATATATATATATATATATAATTTAATGTCAGTTACATTGAGTTATATGTATATATATATATAATTTAATGTCAGTTACATTGAGCTCTTTACCAGGAAAATTTAGATGTTCACTGTTGAATGTTTTTTGTCCTGATGGAATTCCTCCCAGCTCCGGTTTAACTGGACCAAATAATATATATATATATATATATATATATATATATATATATATATATATATATATTGAAATACGAACGCTGATTAATCGGCTACCTCTTTCTTTGTATATATAGTATTTCGTCCTAGTTTCTGTATTCTATTAAACATCCATCGGGGATTTAACATCACTAGATATCATCCTTTCTAGTCCTGATGATGGTTCATTAGAACTTTCTTTCTCATTAAAGTCTTCTTCTTCTTCTTGGATTTGGGCCAAATCAAGTGGAGCTGTAGAATACACCGACTCCCTCTCCGCAGAGGGGTAAGACTCCCCCCAACGTCTGTCCTAGATACGGCACTAAACGATCTGTCATCTCCAGTAATGCTGAAGCTTTGGGGAACTCGGAGTACCCCTTTATTGCCATCGCTCCCAGGTCCATTCTCACCCGGAGTGGTAGCACCTGATAGGCTCTTATCTATGGGTCGAGTAGAACTAAACTGTGGGCCTATGCTAAACTGTATTGTTTCAAGTAGAACTGTTTTAATGTTGCAAGCTGTATTGAACAAGTCCTGGAGGCAACCTCCCACAAAACAACACCTGTACGGCCACCTGCCACCTATCACAAAAACTATACAAGTTAGACGATCCAGACATGCGGGTCACTGCTACAGAAGTAAAGACGAACTCATAAGCCATATACTCCAGTGGACCCCTTCACATGGACGAGTAAAAGCAGGATGACCAGCAAGAACCTATATACAACAGCTCTGTGCTGACAGAGGATATAGCCTAGAAGACCTCCCGGGAGCGATGGACGATAGAGACGGGTGACAGATCCGTGCTGGCAGCGCAACATAATGATGATGAAATAAATGACTTATGTTTAATTGAATTGTTAGTGTTACATAAAATATTTGGAAGCATTTAACTTTATTGACTAAACTGAATAGCTTGAAATAGAACTGTTTTTGACGTTTAAACTGTGTACTTATGTTAAACTGAATTGTTTGAAATAGAACTGTTTGTATGTGTAAACATGGATTAGGCATTACATAACCTACATTAGTTGGTATGCCACAAAACCAAACCAAACCAAACCATGCCATTTTCTTGGATGACCTTGTTTATCAATTTATATATCTCTCTCTCTCTATATGTATATATATATATAAATATGTATATATATATATAGGATTTGTAAGTGAAGAGTTTGTTGGTAACTTTATTTTTAAACGAGTTGTTTGGTCTCATTTGTTTGCATACAGTTTAAAAGTTACAAATATTTTTTACACTTATAATTCTATTTAATATTAATCACTTAATCATTATTTTGTTTGCACACAGTTAAATGGTTCCTATCTGACACTAATGATTCAACTTAATATTGATCATTGAAGCGCACATATTTAGATTGTTTCAAGTATTGCTACTAATCATTAGTAATTCTATTTATAATGTATTCCAATGTAATATAGATAATTTCAACACAACTGTATGGTTTCATCTAACAATTACAATCCTTAGTAAATGATTGAACAGTTCTGACTCATAGGTAAGACACTAAAAAGTACAACCAATCTGAGCCAGAGTTGACCTGGGAGTAATGAAAATGAAGCGGTACTCCACATAACGCCAAACTCCTGAACCGGGGCCTCACCATCAGATGTAGTTTAATTTTATAGGCAGGACACTCGTTTAGGAAGGAGGTCTTACTCCTCAACAGAGATGCCATCGGCGTATTTTACAGCCTCAAGGTGGATATTTGGTTTTTGTTCGAAAGGTCGGTAGCTAATAAACGAAGACTACTATATACATATATATATATATATACGAGGTGGATACGATAAGTTTCCAGTCTTTTTTTCGTATGGGCACTTTTATTGATAGTACACACATGAAATTCTAGTCCCCTTCGAGGTAATCTCCTCCGGCTGCAATGCACTTGTATCGTTCGAACAACTTCTGCAAGGCCCCATGGAAGTCCTCTTGTGTGAGCGTGTCAATGACCTTCGTCACAGCCTCTTTTATCTCCTCAATTTCTCATAACGACAGCCCCGAGCTTAAGGAATAAGCAAAGGTCACGGGAAGCAAGGTCTGGACTATAGGGAGGGTGAGGAACTGTCTTGATGTCCATCTTGGTCAAATAGTCTGTGACAAGGATGGTGCATTGTCCTGCTGGAAATGCCACTGAACCGATTTAAAGAGTGCTGGCTTCTTCCGACGGAATCTCTTCCTGAACTCCCTTAAAACCTCAACATAATAACCTTAACCCTAACCCTTTGGCCAATTAACTCTGGTATATTGACTTCCTTACTCCTTCCACACGTCTCATTATCCCTCACAGACTCCCTGCCTTCCTTGAATCTCTTATGCCACTCGAAAACTGATGCTCGATTCATGCAAGATAGTCTAAAAGCAGTTTGAAGCATTCCATACGTTTTCTGTGGCATTTTTTCCAAGTTTAAAACAGAATTTTATTGCATATCGTTCTTCTGAAGTGTCAAATCGCATTTTTGAAATTCACCAGCTGTGACAATCAGGCTTTAGTAGGGTGTATTCCAATTGCTACTGTAGCTGTTCATTTGAACCAGAAATCATAAAAATTGGTCAGTCATCTGATAAGATGCATAGCAATAACATAGGGAATTTTGAAGAGGCTACGACAATTTTAAATGCCTATACGAAAAAAGTCTAGAAACTTATCGTATGCACCTTGTATATATATATATATATATATATATATATATATATATATATATATATATATATATATTCAAATTTTATAATACAACGCGTGCGAACACGTGTGATACCTTGTCTTTATCAGCCACCAACCAGGGGTGATGCCACAGTTTGAGTGGCTAAGGTGTACTGCTACTCCAGGCACCATCAGCAGCTTTTGCCATCGGACAATGTATGAAGACAAACAGAGCGAAAGTTCCTGTTTGTAGCTTAAGTTCATAATTTGTTAAATACGTTTGCTTTCAGAATCTTCGTAAAAATCGTTATTAACGATCATTCATATAACGTGCGTATTTCTCTTGCGCACGTTAGGTCTTGGTGTCGCGCGCTTTTTATTTTCGTCGATTTAGTCGTTTTCTCTTTTTTTCTTTTCTATTACTGGGCTAAACCATTTAAAACCAACCTCATATATCAAAGTAAAATAAAGTAGGCGACCATAGTCGAGGGTGACCCAAAGGTTCCCATTTCGATGGCTGCTACACCAAGGTGTAAGGGATGGTGCTACTCCTTTCCCTGGATTGCTCCACTTTACCCTAGATTCGTACTTTATAATTCTGAGTGTTAAGCAAGGAGGCATCAAGTACCATTTTTTGAGTCTTTGGTATGACTCGACCAGGGATTGAACCCAGGTTCATTGTAATGATAAATGAAAGTTCTTGGTCAAGATTTGTCCAAACAGCTTTCTGTTACCTTTGAGCCAATCGATTCTTGGCTTGCTAAGAATTTCTGCCAGACACTGTCCCTTAACAATGGGATCCTGAACGCTGTGGTTGCAGTCCAGATTCATAAGCCCATCCATCGATTTACATTCTCTGGTAGGAAAATTACGTTGTTAGCACCAGCGGGCCTTATGGATACGTTAACCTCACAAACCGTTAAATCTTCTGCCGCTATCACACGTTTTAGCCGGGTCCAGTTCAAGGTTATTTTCTTTAAAACCAGTCTGACGAATGATATATTTTCCCTCCTCGCTATAGTCACCCAGAGCGCATTCTGTATCTGGTGTGCTCTTCATGATTTGATGTTGCTTCTTGTCATATTTTCTGGTTAGGGTTATCAACTTGAAATATAAATATAATAAGTGTAGTTACTTTCTAGACAAACCTCGAATCTCGTTTCGAGGCGGGTCTAAGGTTGTTTTAATATTTTTTTTTTTTACATTTCTAGCTTTGGAAAAGTTGATCTAAGTCACGGTATCTTCTCACAAGCTTCAAATGGAAGATGCCACAGCTCTGTTATTAACGTGCAAAAGTCCATTTACACCAGAAAATTTGTGATTGTCAAATTTTTTTTATCATCATCCAACATCAACCTTTTAGCGTTTCGGCTATCAACACGAACTGAATGTATTCATACATGCTCAAAGTAAACATCAGTTGATTTCCGATCAGGGTTGCCAACTTGAAATATAAATAAAATAAGTCGCGTTACTTTCGCGACAGATCTGGAATCTCAACTACGAGGCAGGTTGTTTTTATCTTTCACATTTCTGTTCTTGGAAAAGTTAATCAAGGTCAAGGTATCCTGTCACAGGCTTCAACCGTGTTTACGCTTCAAAAGGCCAAACGAGTTTTATAGATACGTGTGAGATGATAAACACGACAAGTTTCTTTTTAATTAAAATTATCATCTTTCTATTTTATTTAAAGTCGAACAATTACATTTCTATTCAGTTGACAAGGAGGATATTTCATCTAATGATTGCGTGTATAAAAGACAAGATGAAAAAAAAAAAAAAAGAAAAAAAAAAAGAAAAAGGAAAGAAATTACGATCGTTTTGAAAAAATGACATCACGCTTTTTTTTCAGCCAATTATTTTGCAGTGATCGTTGACCTCGTCAAGTTTAAGCATCACGATTGGTTGTCAATTGAAGATGATGCGTAAGATGAAAAGAAAATATATAATTATATTCTGTTTTTAATGAACCCATGACAGCGCAGAAATTGGGTCTATGCGCATGCGCACACTTTTACGTGACAGTCACGCAACAGCAATAAAGACACACGTATACCGTAAAACGGACGCATAAACAGAATGTGTGAATGTATCTGAATGAAGAATTACGCTTGACTGAATTTTTACAAGGTATTTTTTTTTTTAGAAATTCGTAGCTATGAAAACACATTTCTTTAAATAATCCTGTTTATTAACCAATAGTTTGGGGATGCGGACGGGTATATAATTATGGACAGGGAAAAACAGAATCAGCTGCTCCAAGTTCAACTGTTCGGGTTCACGTCATGTTAAGGCCCTTGACAAAGGCATGTATCTATCTGAAAATAGATCGAACCAAACCTCAATCGTTTTTAGTCATTTATGTTCCTGGATGTAAAGTGAGGGACCATTTTGGTATTATAACCAAGTTGTGAACTAATACCCCACTGATTGAGCACATTAGACCCCATTCATTTTTATAATTTGTTACATTTTAATATTATAATTAAAATTGATTGCAATGGAACCTTAAAAATATAAGTCGTTATGATTATAATAAATAATTTTACAAACACCCGAAGAAGGCCGAAGGACATATCGGCCGAAACGTTGTGGAAATAACAATAAAGATGAAGAAAATTGTCCGAAAACTCTTAATGATAAAAATCAACAAGCTTCGTCTCAGAAATTTAGACAACTCATAAGGAGTTGATATGCCGTTAAATAAATCTAAACCCATCCATTTTTTTCTAGCTCTGTTTATTTTGTAGGCTTTTAGTATTCTTTGGCCGTGTGGGTAAAGAGTTCGCCAATAGTCCAGGAGACCTGGGTTCAATCCTAGTTCGCGTCATACCAAAGACTTTAAAAATGGTACCTGATACCTCCTTGCTTAATAAGTTTAAAAATGAATTAACTATCCCTAAGGATTTGATATACCATTAAACAACCAAACTAAACTAAACTTAACCAAACCAGATACTTCAACTGTTTTTGCCATCTGTGTTTCTGGATGTAGAGTAATCATATTTACCAGCCCCTCCGCTCTGGCAGGATATGACACAAGGTCAATTTCTAAGCGGAGTTTAACAGGTTTGAATTCAGAGTTTTCCTTCTCCTAGACTAGTTGCCTCACCAAGGCTGAAGAACCCAGTCTGCACTACTATTTACCCATAGCTGGGGGGAGAATTATTGGATTCATACCTTTCCCAAGGGTATTAGTGCAATGTGAAATGCAATCAGTCAGGTCTAGGATTTGAACTCGTGTCGCCGTGTCCATATCCTCCGACGATAACCATTACACCACGGGCACCTCAAATGGATGTAGAGTAATAGAACATTTGGTATTATAACCAAGTTGTAAACTGACCCCTCATATCTTGACCTCATTAGGTTCATTCATTTTTATTATTTTCATTGTCCTAGGAGGTACCTGTGGTGTAATGGTTATCGTCGTAGGAAATGGACACGGCGACACGAGTTCAAATCCTGAACGACACAGATTGCATTTCACATAGCACTAATACCCAAGGGAAAGGTATGAATCCAATCTTTCTCCCTCCAGCTATTGATAAATAGTAGGGCAGACTAGGTTCTTCAGCCTTGATGAGGCAACTAGTCTAGGAGAAGGAAAACTCTGAATTCAAACCCGTTAAACTCCGCTTAAAAATTGACTTTGTGTCATATCCTGCCCGAGAGGAGGGGATGGTAAATAGGATCATCATCATTATCCCCTTGTTGCGCCATTGGCACGGATATCCCTGACCCTTTCTCGCCACCCTTCTCTATTGTCCATTGCTTCCGGCAGATCTTCAGGACTACATCACGTATCGGCACAGAGCTGCTGTATGTAGGTTCTAGCTGGTCGTCCTTCCTTTGATCGTCCATGTGAAGGGGTCCATAGGAATGCATCACTTATGAGTTCGTCTTTATTTCTCCAGCAGTATCCCGCATGTCTGGTTCATCTAACTGATAGTTTTTGTCATGGGTGGTAAGTGGCCATGCAATTGCTGCTTTGTGAGGTACTGCCTCCATGACTTGTTCAATATTGCTCGCAGCATTCTTGTGTAGTTGCCGTCAAGCTTTTTCTCCATGCGTTTATATAGCGTCCATGTAGTGCATCCGTATAGCAGTATCGACACGACTGCTGTTTGGAAGAAACTGACTTCCATATGACCGATAGGCTATCGATAGCTGCCCATGCCCTTGCTAGTCGCGTGTCGATGTCTGTCTCGGTTGATATACAATGCTTCCAAGGTAGGTGAACTTATCTACTAGTTTCAGAGACCTACCGTTTTGTGTGGAGATGTTGCCTCTTAGATTAAAGCACATATTCCCTCTTGTGTGCATTGACATGGAGGCCTATGCCAGCAGCTGCTCGTTCCAGACTATGTAGCAGGGTTTCGGCTTGGGCGGATGCATTTGGCAGAAGCGCTCTGTCATTGGCGTAGTCGGCGTCGGTAATTGTTTTTGCGGGGTATCTTCTGCTTCTTTCCTTTGTTAACTTGAAACCGTTTTAAACGGTTTCATTTTTATAATCAAGTATATTTTGAGACTTCTTATGAATTAAGAAATGGTTGCGATGAAACATTCCAAATACAGTTTTAATCATTATCAAACATTTACTAATAAATCAAATTTTGCCTTTAAATAACTCATAAAAAAAATCTGAATATGAGCACAGGTAAAAGATCATACATAATAGTAGTAATTCTAGTCAAGTAAGAACATTAAGTTTATAAGTCCCCAAAATTCAGCTGGACTCAAGGCGTAACGGTTATAGGCATTGATTCCATAAGCTTCTAAGGAGACAATCATCTGGAGGTTGCAGGTTCAATCCTCACTTCAGGCGAGTAACAATATACGAATACTTAACACTTGTACCCGGTTATGGCTAACGGAATCAGAACAGGCAACCCCCGTGGATTCAATAAATTCCGTGAAGGTTCCCGAGTTCGACAAACACCTGAAGAAGGCCGGAGGACATATCGGCCGAAACGTTGTGGAAATAATAATAAAGATGAAGAAAATAGTCCGAAAACTCTTA
The DNA here is from genome assembly GCA_963585895.1 of Sepioteuthis lessoniana. NCBI lineage: Eukaryota > Metazoa > Mollusca > Cephalopoda > Myopsida > Loliginidae > Sepioteuthis > Sepioteuthis lessoniana. The sequence goes on along the minus strand of OY757944.1, from coordinate 57,943,214 downwards.
ATGATAAAAATCAACAAGCTTCGTCTCAGAAATTTAGACAACTAACTCATAAGTAGTTGATATGTCGTTAAATAAATCTAAACCCATCCATTTTTTCTAGCTCTGTTTATTTTGTAGGCTTTTAGTATTCATTGGCTTAGTGGGTAGAGTGTTCGCCAATGTTCCTGGATACCTGGGTTCAATGCCAGGTCGCGTCATACCAAAGACTTTAAAAATGGTACTTGATACCTCCTTGCTAAACACTCAGCAATATAAGATACGTATCAAGGGTAAAGCAGAGCAATCCAGGGAAAGGTGTAGCGCCCTCCTCTCCACCTCGGTGTAGTAGCAATTGAAAAGGGAGCCTTCTGGTCGCCCTCGACTAAAGGGAGACAACAACTACAAACAAGTATTCTATTTATTTAGATAAATTTCACTAAATATCCGTCTTTTCTTCCGAACCTAAAAGGCTCGGCCATTTTTCGCCTGATTTCAGGTAAATCTTCCGAAATTTCTAATTATGTCTAGAAAGGATTTGAACTATATTAAGAGATCTGGTTATGAGCAAAATAGTACAGATAGGGTTCTCCAGCCCCGACTGGGACAATTAGACTAGAAGAGGCGAAGTCTCATTGGCGTTGTGGCTAACGTGCTGAACTGCGAGACTATAGTGAGCGAGATCGAATTACAAGCGCCCTATTATGTTCATTTTTAGACTAATACCTTTGGGAAAGGCATGGACTTCCTCGTCTCTTTCAGCTGTGGTTTAAATAGTACCTATACTGTTCTTCTCCAATGAGATCTTTGGCATTAAATTACCCAAAAAGGTTGATATGCCATTAAACAAAGACACCAAGCTATTAACTTGTTATCATCCAGCTTCAATCCCATGTAAGGAATATTCTTCCAGAAAGAAGAAGAAGAAGAAGAAGAAGAAGAAGAAGAAGAAGAAGAAGAAGAATAGGAAAAAAGAAGATGAAGAAGCAGAAAAAAAAGAAGAAAAAGAGAAGAAGAGACAGAAGAATAAGAGGAAGAAAAAGAGGAAGAAGAAGAAGAAGAGGAAGAAAAAGACGGAGAGGAAGAGGAAGAATAAGTGGAAGATAAAGAAGAAGACGAATAAGAAAAAGAGGAAGAAGAAGAAAAAAGAAGAAGAAGAGGAAAAAGAAGGAGAGGAAGAGGAAGCAAAAAAAGAAGAAGGGAGAAGAAGATTAAGAGGAATAGAATAAGAGGAATAGGAAAAAGAAGAAAAAGAAGAAGAAAAAGAGGAAGAAGAAGAAGAGGAGGAAGAATAAGAGACAGAAAAAGATGGTGAAGAAGAAGAAAGAGAGTAAGAAGAAGAAGGACAGGAAGGAGAAGAATAGGAAGCGGAGGAAGAGGAAGAAGTAGACATCTTTTTAGAGATATATCGTAAGGTAAGCAACTAGCAGACAGCAGAGTAGGGGCCTCCGTGGCGTAGTGGTTAAAATACTAGACTGCGAAATCATAGTTTGCAAGATCGAATTGCTGCCGCTCTATTACGTTCACATTCAGGTTAATGCCCTTAGGAAAGGCAAGCACTCCCTTATCGCCTCTATTAATGTGTTAAATAGAATAACAGCTGTTCTCCGCGAATCTCTTCGGCATTTAATAAACCATGACGTTTGATATGCAATTGCATATCTGCAAAGGAATAAAATCCAAACCATTCTAAGAGAATTGAAACAACGTTGGCGTAATCCGATGAAGGCTTAAATAGATATAATCTTAATTCGTTTTAAATAAATTCATAAAAAGGAGAGACTTGCTACTCTAAACTCAGCCTTTTATATAATCTTTTCGACTTGGAAGCCGTTTTTGAATCAGGAGAATTTTGTTATTCAAGTAAAGCTTAGTAAAATAACGTCGACTAACGAGAATTTACTGTAGGAACCATAGCACCAACAATGATTATCGTTTGTGACTTCACAAACGGACATATAGAATATAAAAGCATGGATATAGGCTGACGCAATGGATATCGACCCAGAAAATGGAATCGGCATGCCGTGGTTTTAAAAATTTTATTCAACCTTTCACAATTCTAGCCATTAAAAACAAGAACAAAGACAAAAAAGCAAAACAAAAACTAAAACCAACAAAACACAAAAGACAAAAAAACAAAAACAAACAAAAAACAAAAAAACAAAACAAAACAAAAAACAAATGACAAAAAACAAAAGAAAAAACAAACAAACAAACCAAAAAAACAAAATAAAAAAAGCTAACAGTGAAATCATTTGTAGACTGTAAGGTCATATTTGATAAAGTCAAACCTACACAAAAATATATTCAAAAAGAAATGATTTCTTGATAAAAAAAAAAGCTTGAATGTAGGTTGACGTAATGGATATCGACGCGGAAAATAGAATCGGCAGGCCGTGATCATGAGAATTTTGTAATTCAAACTTTCACAATTCTATCAGTAAGCCCCTTCCCCCCAAAAAATACAACTAAAAGCTATCTATGACTGAAATTTTGTTATTAGACCGTAACGCTATCTTTTATAAAGACAATAAACACACGACCATATATTAAAAAAATAAGCTGAATTATGAATAAAAACCGTGAATGTGGGTTAAAATAATGGATATCGACGCAGATAATAGAATCGGCAGGCCGTGACCATGAGAATATTTTAATTCGAATTTTCACAATTCTGTCAGTAAGGCCCCCCACCAAACAACTAAAAGCAATCTATGACAGAAATATATATATATATATATATATATATATATATATATATATATATATGTTATTTTCTTATTGGATCTGATGAAGTCCTGATAAAAATTATTTTAGAGTCTTTGATTCATATCAATGCTCTTGACAGGATGTAAATAAATTTATCAACCTAATGTAACCGAATATTGTTTTTTTCTTGAAATGATATATATATATATATATATATATATATATATATATATATGCGCACCCGCACACAAACACACACACACACACACACATATATACACACACACACACATATATATATATATATATATATATTGTTATCTCACCTTTTTCTTCGTTCGATAATGATCATATTGCAGATAAACCGGCAGCCATTTAGCTCCTTTGATTTGAAGGTGACCGTGGTGCAATGGTTATCGTCATAGGAAATGGACACGGCGACACGAGTTCAAAACCTGGATGAGACTGATAGCATTTCACACACCACTAATACCCTTGGGAAAGGTATGAATCCAATTATTTTCCTTCCAGCTATGGGTAAATAGTAGGAGAGACTGGGTTCTTCAGCCTTGGTGAGGCAACTACTCTAGGAGAAGGAAAACTCTGAATTCAAACCTGTTAAAATCCGCTTAAAAATTGACCTTGTGTCATATCCTGCCCGAGCGGAGGGGTTGGTAAATAGGATTGAGCTCCTGTGATTTTGTTTCTTCTCTTTTCAAATTCAAATCTGTGTATGTTATATTACCAATATTGAACACTCTTTATTATGTAGTTACATACTAAGCTTAGCCTAGATGTGGCATAAGGCCAGAAATATTGCACGCCCGGTGAGAATTAAACTCATTTACAATGGGTTCCTAATCTAACTTCTTCACTTGAGATGGCTTCTCTCTCTCTCTCTCCCTCTCTTTCTTTCTTTCTCTCTCTCTCTCTCTCTCTCTCTCTCTCTCTCTCTCTATCTATCAAACCTATATATACTGGGTGTCTCAATATACATGAAACCCATGTGACTATCCTATTATTTCTGCTCACTTAGTATATACATATATATAGGGTATCTCAATATACATGAAGCCCATATGACTGCCCTATTATTTCTGCTCACTCAGTATATACATATACAGGGTATCTCAATATACATGAAGCCCATGTGACTGCCCTATTATTTCTGCTCACTCAGTATATACATATGTATAGGGTATCTCAATATACATGAAACCCATGTGACTATCCTATTATTTCTGCTCACCCAGTATATACATATATATAGGGTGTCTCACTATACATGGGGCCCATGTGACTGTTAATAACTCTACTAATAATAATTTTGTATTCTTTTTTTGTTTCAGATTTGAAAGCAGTATGCTATATCAACTATTAATCCTCGATCTCAATACCTTGGGCATGAGAGGAAAGATATTTTGTGTCACTATTTATTTGGAGACAAAATCATTCAAAACTGTGCAAGCAAAATTTTGCAGGAAGTCTAAGTTTAAAAATTATCCCCAGAAAAGCCAAATTTATTGTTGGGTCAGTAAATAACCCAACAAGAAGGCAGGAAATCCCAGATCTGGCTGGAAGTTGTCTGCAAGATGTCCTGACCATGTGGATGTGTTGAGAGATTCTGTTGGAAGGTGTCTGAAAAAGTCCCACCGAAGACGTTCCTAAGAACTTGGTCTTTCACGTGGACTGTAGGATATAGTCAATTAATTTCTGCTCTTGTTGGTATATATTGATCCTCGACCGAGCCGTCAATCAAGAGATACACCTGTGAAAATAAGCGGAAGAAGAGCGGAAGCAGGTGGACGTTAGGAAAGAATATAGGCAGGTACTCGCAGCGGCGTAGTGTCAGTCGGAGACTGGAATGCCAGAGTGAGGACCAACTTGCAGATTGAGGGCTATGGCCCTCAGCGACCCCCGGTTGAGCAACCCAAGCCAAGATGCGGAAGAAGTGCTGCTATGGTCAAGAGAAGAACTTGGGTCAATATAGCAGTTGTCCCTGTCTCTACTCATATCTCACACATAACAGACATCAACCCTTTAGAGAATAAAGTGTGGGAGTTATATATTTTTGTAAAGAGGTGTGTTCGTTCGTTTATTGAAGTCGTCATTATTGTTGACTATGTTTCCAGCTTATGTAGACTCAGATCAAAGATGACTTGAGGCAATGTGAAATATCATATGAATGGGTTGCATCTATTTTGAGACACTCTGTATATGTTTGTGTATGTGTATGAGATAGATAGATAGATAGATGTATGTATGTGCCCGTGGTGTAATGATTATCGTCGTAGGAAATGGACACAGTGACACGTATTCAAATCCTGGACGAGACTGATTGCATTTCACGTGAGGCAACTAGTCTAGGAGAAGGAAAACTGTGAATTCAAACCTGTTAAACTTCGCTTAAAAATTGACGTTGTGTCATATCCTGCCCGAGCGGAGGGGTTGGTATAGATAGATAGATAGATAAAGCGTTTGTGTGTGTGTGTGTGTGTGTGTGTGTGTGCGTGAGAGAGAGAGAGAGAGAGAGAGAGAGAGAGAGAGAGAGGGAGGAGTGGTCTATCTAAAAGTTACTTACAAAAAATCAGTACATATTCTAGAATATTAACAGTATAACGGTATTTGTTGCTCGCCCCACCGAACGGGCAAGTATGGCACAAGGCCTTTTTATGGTGGGTCCGGGTGCAGGGCCGTAGCCCACGTGCATCCGGCAGGTTCCAAAAATGCCCTCGGTCCTGTCGGCATTCCCCTTTTGGGGCGCTTCAGGCGTCGGGCAATAAACCCAACCCTCCCGAGGGAGGTAAAAGCCTGGGGGGAAGGCCCCCTGAGACCGAAGGATAAGTTCTCACAAGCCAACGGGATTGCCGTGCTGCAGTGGATAACGCGATAGACTACAATATGTAATAAGTGAGTTCGAAACCCTTTCGCGCTATTGCATTCTCTTTTGAAATAATGCCCTTAGGAATGGTATGAGCTCCCTTTATTCTCCTCAGCTATAATACCACAATTGTCCTTCTGAAAGGATGGCTTCGGCATTGAATAACCCACGAAGGTTGATATACCATTAAACAAAGAAACCAGACCTGATTATGACTAGAGACTAGTTTGCGTGACTGATAAATAAGTGTTACGGGGCGTTTTAGTCTAGGAGAAGGAAAACCCACAACGACAAGTTTGGCGAACCAGCGACATCTACGTGTAAACACGCCTCTCTGTGTGTGAATGTGTGTGTTAGAGAGAGAGAGAGAGAGAGAGAGAGAGAGAGTGTGTGTGTGTGAGAGAGAGTTAGAGTTAGAATATAGTCATATGTATATACACACACATTTAGATATGATAAAAACTAAGATTGATAAATAGAAATAAAAGCTAAGACAGACAGACAGACAGACACATCGATTTCTCTCTAGAAAGACCAGCTTACACATTGCGTTAAGTTCCTTTTTTTGGAGGTGCCAGTGGTGTAATGGTTATCGTCGTAGGAAATGGACACGGCGACACGAGTTCAAAACCTGGACGAGACTGATTGCATTTCACACACTTGGGAAAGGTATGAATTCAATTATTCTCCCTCTAGCTATGGGTAAATAGTAGGGCAGTAGTACTTCAGCCTTTGTAAGGTAACTAGTCGAGGAGAAGGAAAACTGTGAATTCAAACCTGTTAAACTCCGCTTAAAAACTGACCTTGTGACATATCCTGCCCGAGCGGAGAGGTTGGTAAATATGGTTATGTTCCTTTTTTTTTTAATTCTCAAGACCAAGTGATCAAAAGCAAAGTCCCTGTTTGTTCAAATACTTATGAGCTGTACTGTATATATTCAAATTAGCATTCATTTGTGAGAAGAAAAAAAATACAAAAACAGAACAAAAACAAATCAAAACAAAAGAGAAGCAACCCCCCCAAAAAAAAAACAAACAAACAAACAAAACAAAAACAACAAAGAAACCTCGCCTGAAAGCAACGTCCTCTATGTTAAATTCTTAGTGTTAAATTCCCTGAGAAGAAAGATGATTATTTTCTTCTTTGATCAGTTAACAATATTACGTAACTTTTAGTCGGCTTCGCTGGCTATCAATCCGCGCATCCAAAATCTAAGTAGGTTCTTTATTGAATTTTCCGAATTTATTTCTGATTAAAATCGGGAATATAAGAAGATTTCTAATTGAACACGTATGATAGGAAATCCTAAGTTGGTTTAATCATCGTAATTTCACATTATGTGAAAAAAATCCGAATAAAGAAAATTAAGACATATATAAAATTAATCACAAAAAATAAAATTAAAAATAAGCACAGCTATCTAATAATACGTAATTCCTCCCTGAGCCTAAACAACGGTGGCTAAGGAATGCGCTTAGAATACGCTAGCTGTATCCCCTACAGCGTGATACCCTCCAACCACAAAAAAAGGCGTGTCCGGAGTATGACACTAAACTGCGTCTAATGGCGAGGTTCCAGTTCTGGAGTATTGCCTTCTCCTGAAGAAGGCAATACTCCTTCATTATCATTACTCCCAGGTTCATTCTGATTCGGAGTCGTAGTATCTGTTAGGATCCTATTTAATGAATCAAATACCTGTTTGCCGATTATTCAAATTCTATTGAATGGTGTAAATAACCCTCTTTAGATTCAACTATACAAAAAATACGAATTTGAACGTACTTTAAACACGATTCCCTAACCTCTAGGCATAAAATTATCCTCGACAGATTGACATGCCGTTAAAATAAATCAATCAAACAAGCAAGCACTGTGGATGTCATAGGGTCATCAAATCAGGATATGCAGGAGGAGGACAAGGAAGAGGATCCAATAATCATAGAGGGATTTCTCGTGGCGCAGTGGCTAAAGTACTGGACTGCGAAATCGTCGAAAACGAGTTCGAATTCTAGTCTCGGTATTACGTTCAATTTCGGTCTAATACCCCTATGGAAAAGAATAAACCCATTATTTCTCCAGCTATGAGTTCAATAGTACCATGGCTGTTCTTCTCCAAGGATGGCTATGGTATTAAATAATTCACAAAGGTTGATATGCCTTTAAACAAAGAAACCCAACCGAGCTAACCAAATTATTTACAATACTTCATTATAGATACTTTTCTCGGTGGCATTCGTGTGGTAATGGTTACTTTTGTAGGAAATGGACACGAAGATACGAATTCAAATCCCCGACCTTTTGGCTGGGCCGTCTGGCATTCGTGTCGGATGGGGTATCGAACAATGACAGATTCGAGGCCGAAAGGCCACCAACTTCGGTTGGGTCACCTTCGGGTGGGCGAGTTGCAGCCTTTGTTCCCTATGTATAGCACTAGACCTTGCTGTTTAGTTTAAGCTATAACCCGGCATACGTGCCCGGATCCAAATTTGGATTCGTGAAACTGCTTGCCTCATTAGATCCACATTGCACTTAGTGGGTCGATGAGCAGCACAGACCAGCAGGGTTCGAGTCTCGGCTCGTTCCCGACCTTCCCCTCCCCTTTATCCGCACTTTAATAGGCCTTTGGGCTTTTGACTTTGTGTCAAGTCCTGTTTAGTGGGAGGCAGCGACAAATACAATACAAATACAATCCGAATTCAAATCCGTTAATTGACTGTATTTCACATACTGTAAATACTTTTGGGAAAGATATGAATCCAATTATTCTCTCTCTGGCTATGGGTAAATAGTTGGGTCGATTGTGTTCTATGTGGTAACTGGTCTTGGAGAAGGAAAACTTTGAATTCAAACCTGTAAAACCCCGCTTAAAAAATGACCTTGTTACGTCTCGCACTCGTGCGGAGGGGTGTGTATATATATTTTTACATTGCCCAGTCGGCTGGGGCTGAAGAATACACCGACTGCTTCTCTGCAGAGGGTAAGACCCCCCCCCAACGAGCATCCTGGTTATGACACTAAACAATCTGATGGTGAGGTTCCAGCAATGCTGGAGTTTTGGGGAATGCGGAGTACCCCTTCGTTACCATCGCTCCCAGGTCCACTCTGGCCCGGAGTGGTAGCACCTGATAAGGGCCCTATCTATGGGTTAAATAGAACTAACAGCATACTTATGCTAAACTGAATTGTTTGAGTAAACTGAATAGCTTGAAATGGAAATGTTTTTCACTATTAAACCGTACTTACATTTAAACTGCGTGCTTATGCTTAACTAAATTATTTAAAATAGAACTGTTTTTAGACATTAAAACTGTATTTACACTTAACCGAATTGTTACATATAACTGCTTGAATAGTTTGAAATGGAAATGTTTTTGACAAACTGTGTACTTATGCTAAACTGAATTGTTTTAAATAGAACAGATTATTTACATAAAAATGGATTTGGCGTTAAATAACCTACAAAGGTTGATATGCCGTAAAACCCAACAAACCAAACCAAACCTATATTTTTACAGTGGATAAAAACTATCTAAAAAATAGGCACAAAACATAAAATTTTATACGGTCAGAGGCATAAAGAGGATGTTGGATTTTTAGAAATGATTGTGACGCTAAAAGCACTTCTATCACTTGGTGCACCTATTTAGATGCAATAAGGATAGCTCTGGCTTTAAATATCACACGAAGGTTTAAATGATATCAAAACCCCCGAAAAACCAAGCCAACTATTTGATAGTCCTCTAATCCGCTGGTCTTGGGAAGCAAACGAACTGTGGAGCCGATCGTCTGAGGTTCCGAAAGAGAATCAACAACATGATTTTTTAAAATGGTGAACCACCTTTGATTATTGTCCAGTCGGCTGGGGCTGTAGAATACATCGACTGTACCTCTGCAAAGGGGTAAGACCCCCACCCCCGACTAGCGTCCTGGATATGACACGAAACTATCTGATGGTAAGGGTCCAGTGGTGCTGGAGCTTTGGGGAATGTGGAGTACCCATTCATTGTCATCGTTCCCAGGTCCACTTTGGCCCGGAGTGGTAGCACCTGAAAGGGTCCTATCTATGAGTCAAACAGAACTAAACTGCGTCCTTATACTAAACTGAATGGCTCGGAATAGAACAGTTTTGACATTTAAACTACGTACTTATGCTAAACTTGTTTGAAATGGAACTGTTTTTGTATGCTAAACTGAATTGTTTGAAATGGAACTGTTTTTGACATTGAAAGTGTACTTGCGCTGAACTGAATTATTTGAAATAGAACTGTTTTGACATTTAACTGTGTGTAAACAAAAACTATCATCTATCAAGTTTAGTTTGGATTTCCTAAAGTGATATGTCCGACTGCCTAATAGTTGCTAGTTGAGCATGTTATTTTAGGATTTGTTTGGTTGGTTGGTTTTTATGACAAATCAACCTTTGTTGGTTATTTAATGCCAAATCCATTTTTACGCAAATAACCTGTTCTATTTCAATCAGTTCAGTCTAACATAAGTACACAGTTTAATTCTCAGAAATATTTCTATTTCTAGCTATTCAGTTTAGTCAAAAAGTTCTCATTCAAACAATTCAGTTTAGTGTAAGTATAGATTTTATTTACACACAGTTAGATGTCAAACAGTTCTATTTCAAACAATTCAGTTTAGTATAAGTACACTTTCAATGTTAAAAACAGTTCCATTCAAATAATTCAGTTTAGCATCATTGATAGAACCCGGGGCCAGAGTGGACCTGGGAGCGATGGCAATGAAGGGGTGCTCCGCATTCCCCAAATCTCCAGCATTACTGGAACCTTACCATCAGATTGTTTAGTGTCATATGCAGGACACTCGTTGGAGCGGTCTCACCCCTCTGCAGAGGTGCAGTTGGTGTATTCTACAGCTCCAAAAGACTGGGCCAATTTTAGGATTCAACCGCTTCGTAAAAAGAGAAGCAAATGACTGAAACTTAGTCTAATCTAGTAGTGAATGTAAGTATTTCATTTCTTAAAAGATTTTGCACATTACCAAAACAACGGAAATTCGTATCGGTGGGCTATTCTGTGTTGTGTAGCCATGATACAACTATACAAATATACAGCTGCTGGGAATTCCGAAACACTGACGACTCTCCGTTGTTCAGGTACGAAACCTTTATTTACTTCTTGACTTTTAGTTTTTCGACACGAGGAGAGAGAGAGACACACACACAGTTTTTACTATGCTGACTCTACTATCTGACCCAGAAAACGCGCTGCGCATCCCGTAACCCCCAAGATCTCTGTCGGTAGGGATCTGCAGAACTCCATGGTCTCAACCCCCAGCTGGACTGGTCCGGCCAGAGTCAAATCTCAACTAACTTATTTTTCCAAAATCACCAAATTCTCAGCCCATCGCTTCCGGGCATGGCTTCATTCACACCCCAGTTCATTTCCTATCTGGGGTTTTTATTATAACATTTGTGATTGTCATACCCTCTTCGCGCGAGCGTGAACTGTACTCAATGTGTGTGGGCTCCTGCATCTGCCCTAAACCGAATAGTTCAAAGCCCAACCAAACCGAATGATAAAATACAACTAACGAAAAATGATTAATATAAAAAAATCATTCCATAATAATATAACATCTGGACAAGCACCGTCCACAAGATGCTGGACTTGGTTCATAGATATTTCAGAAACGACTAGTTTATTTTTCATTTAATTTTACACATGGAATCCTTAAAATCATCACTTAGTCATTAGTTTTAATTAATCATTAGTTTTAGTTTGTTTATTTTGGCCTAGTCTAACCGGCTCATTGGTCTAGTGGGTAGAGTGTTCGCCAATAGTCCGGGAGACGCGATTTCCATCCCAGCTTGCGTCATACCAAAGACTTTAAAAATGGTACTTGATACCTCCATGCTTAACACTCAGCAATATAAGGTACATGTCAAGGGTAAAGCGGAGCAATCCAGAGAAAGAAGTAGCACCCTCCCCTACACCTCAGTGTTGTAGCTATTTAAAAGGGAGCCTTGTGGTATCCCTCGACTACGGTCACAAACTTTACTTTACTTTATTTTGGTCTAATGTGTAGAGTGTTCGCCAGTGGTCCGGGAGACAGGGGTTCAACCTCAGGTCGAGTCATACCAAAGACTCAAAAAATGGTACTCGATCCCACCTTGCTTAATTCTCAGCATTATAAGGTAAGGATCAAGAGTAAAGTGGAGCAATCCAGGGAAAGGAGTAGTGCCCTTCCCTACGTCTCGGTGTAGTAGCTATTGAAAAGGGAGCCTTCGGGTCACCCTCGACGAATGTCGCCAACTTTACTTATTTTACAAGCTGGAAATCTCACTCATCGAAGAGGTTTTCAAGCTCGTAACCTATGGAAGAGAAGTGCTAAAAAATTAGAGACAGTTACCGAATAATATGCAGCTCCTCCTTTCCCATAAATAACGGCGGCTAAAAGACATGGCATGGACTCTAGAAGATGATGGAGTCATTGCATGGATATATGTATTCAGGTATGCTGCCTGTAACTGAATTGTGTTTTATTAGATGTGGCTGCTGAGAATTTAGTGAGGTCTACAACATGTCCCATCTATCATCATCGGGGATTTAAATCTGGCAAGTATAGGAGCTAATAGAGAACCTACAAGTCTGTCATTTATCATTGGAATCAGTTTCATGTAAACCAGGCACAGTGGGAGGGTTTCATTATTTTGCTCGGAAAAAAAACCATCTAATAGTGAGGCTCTAACCTTGGAGATCTGGGGAGTGTGGAGTAACCCTTCATTGCCATTACTCCCAGTATCACTCAGACCCAGAGGTAGTACTTTTCAGGATCTCATTTATAGGTAAAATAAATCAGGTTTAAAAATCATTCATAATCGATGAGACCGGGTGCAAAAAAACCCTTTTCTTGAAACAACAACACACAAAAAAAAAAAAAAACGTGATCTTATGTTACATCCTGCCCGTGCAGTGTGGTTGGTAATTACATACAATACAAAAATATGAATATGAATAGACGATAGATATCCTAATCTCTAGGTATAAAATAACCCTGAATAGATTGACATTAAATGCTGTTAAAATCAATCAATCAATCAATCAATTAATCAATTAATCAATCAATCAATCAATCATACGACTACTTAAAATAACATATAAATCTCTAATAACGTCCAACCCAATCTTTTTCAAACAAATCAATTTTGCATAAATCATTTATTTTCACTCAGGTTAAAAATCAAACAGTCCTATTTAACCCATACATAGGACCTTTCAGATGCTACCACTCCAAACCAGAGTTGACGGGGAGCGATGGCAATAATGGAGTACTCCGCATTCCTCAAAGCTTCAGCATTACTGCAGCCTCACCATCAGATTGTTTTGTGTCATATTCAGGACACTGGTTGGTGCTGCAGAGATACAGTCGGTGTGTTTTACAGCCTCAGCCGACTGGGATCTGTGACGTGGTATGCTACAGAGAGAGGGAAGGGGAGGTCAATTCCCCTACCCTTCTGTGTTTGAATCAATAGGCACTAAGACTGACCATTAAAATGATATATATGAATGGAGGTCAACTCCCTGCACTCTATGACCTGCAGTCTGTCGAACAAAGAAAGGAATCCAGGTCACTCGGGTATCGTGATCGCATAGAATAGTGGGAGAAGGAAAAAGTCACATGATTGGTCCATAGACCTTAGCACCAAAATGCCATTTTCAGTTAGAAAAATTTGGAAAAGAATCCTTAATTTGGGGACAGAAGTCAGTGTAGAAAGACATGCTGATTTACAGCCCACTCCGGGGAAAGTCTCCCGTAGAAAGAGTCTTTAGTCTTTGGACAGAAGTCAGCAGAAAAAGACGCTAACTCAGCCGATTCCGGGGATGTCACGCGTCCGTAAAAAAGGGAGAAAGGAACCTGACATTAAACCTCGTCAAAGATAAGTACAACTTAAACTGTCTTCCTTCTACCCTTCCTAAATATTGGGAAGTTATATGTACTCAAAAAAGAAAGAGGGAAACGGAAAGGATTCTGTTTCATCATTAGCAAATTAGTGAATGAACTTTGTTACATGCTTCAGTCCGGCGACTTAGACATTTTCTGAAGTAAAAGAAAAAGAAAGGAAGAAAAAAAAAGAGAAAGAAGAAAATGACTGTTGAGAGACATTTATGTTTGATACTTCCTGTTGGCTTAATATTGCCGGTATTTTAAAAAGAAAAGAGAAAAGAAAAAGGAACTGTTTCTTAAATCTTATCATTATTTGTTTGGTCGTCGCCTATTCAAATTTTGTAATATTTTAAATGCACCCTTATATTGAAATCTTTTGGTTGTGCTATTTCCTCTATCAATTCGTCTTCTGTTGCACATATCTGTTTCCGCTTCATATCGCTGTCATTAATTCTTGCTAAACGTCTTATTGCACCTTAAAACATTACAAGGGAAGTTTGACTGAAGTCCGTTTTTTCCGCTATCTAAGTGGGTAGGAAGACTTGATTGTGTATGTGAAAGTGAATTGGTGCCTCCTTACCAGCGTCTGAGATCTGGCTGCCCCCAAATTAACCTTCACATTATTTGCCGGTTTACCATATGCCCGAAATAGGAGTCTTGACTGGGATTTATTTTGCTGATAATCAAGTACCAGACTGCCCTCGACGTCACATGCACATAAAATGAACTATCGTCCTGGGATAATTATTGATGCAGCGTCACAGCTCTGATAACACTGACTTCGATGTTAAGGTTTCTTTGTTTAATATCATATCAACCTTCGTGGGCTATTTAATGCCAAAACTATCCTTGTGGAAGGACAGTTGTGATGTTATTTAACTCATAGCTGCATGGTGGAGATAAAGAATATCCTACCTTTCTCGAGGGTATTATTCCGAAAGTGAACGTAGTGGTACGACTGGAGTACGAACTCGGTTACTTAGAAGGCCGCAGTCCAACGCTTTAACCATTAAGCCTCGGGGGCCTCCCACACCATAGCGTTAAGCCTTGGGGACCCCCACTCTATAACGTTAAGCCTCGGTCACTCCCCACTCCATAGCGTTAAATTTTGGGGACCCCCACTCCATACCTTTAAGCCTCGGGGACCCCACTCCATAGCGTTAAGCCTTGGGGACCCCCCACTCCATAGCGTTAAGCCTCGGGGACCCCCCACTCCATAGCGTTAAGCCTCCGGGACCCCCACTCCATAGCGTTAAGCCTCGTGGTCTCCACACTCCATAGCGTTAAGTCTCGGGGACTCCCCACTCTTAAGCCATAAGCTTCAGAGACTCCACAATCTGTAGCCATAAGCCTCGGGGTCTCCCCACTCCCTAGTCATAAGTCTCGGGGTCTCCCCACTCCCTAGCCATAAGCCTTGAGGACTTCCCACTCTCAAGCCATAAGCCTCGCGGAGTCCCCACTCCCTAGCCATAAGCCTCGAGGACTCCCCACTCCCTAGCAATAAGCCTCGAGGACTCTTCACTCTTGAGCCATAAGACTCAGGGACTCCCCACTCTCTAGCCATAAGCCTCGGGGACTCCCCACTCCATAGCGTTAAGCCTCGAGGACTCCCCACTCCCAAGCAATAAGCCTCGGGGTCTCCCCACTCTCAAGCCATAAGCCTCAGGGAGTCCCCACTCACTAGCCATAAGCTTCGGGGATTCCTCACTCCCTAGCATTAAACCTTGGAGACTCCCCATCTCCTTGAAGCTATAATTGTTCATCTATGATTATCCTTTGTTACTTGACACAGTAAAAAAGTTTGCTAAAAAAACCCAAACAAAACAAAAAATCAAAAATCAAAAGCAAACATTTGCCATTACGCTACAGGGACATTAAATAAGACAACAAGTGTTGACACGCCGTAAAATAAACCAACTAATTGCAGCTAGCACATCATAGTTTCATACGGTTCTCTCCACATGGGCACTTGAGCGTCTGTCTGAAAAAGCTGAATACATATCTCTTCAAGCAGGATTTTAGCGGCGCCCTTTAACCCACTATAGGTAATTGTACCCTTTTAAATCAGCGTCGACAACCTAACCCCAGGGAATGTGGTGTATATACTCCAGTACGTTGACTAATGAGTTGAATAGTTCCAGCGTTAAATTGGGGGGCGTTTTGGTCCCCTTTGTCTTTGTTCTATTAACCCACATATATGTCATCCGACTGAGTCGATTTCTTTGGTTAACGAAAAGTGAAACCATCTTGTAATCAGTCGGCTCATATGTTTTTGCGCTTCTGTTTAAGATCAAAGAGAAAAAATGAATTAGAAACAAGCAAAAAATAGCTATCGGGCTATATTATTTTGTCTCTTAATCAAATTGATGTGTATCTTAATCAACCCCTTCACGGGTAGAATTTGGCACAAGGTCAATTTTTAAGCGGAGAACAGCTGGTTTGAATTTAGAGTTTACCGTCACCAAAACTGATTGCTTTACCAAGGTTAAAGAGTCCCGTTTACCCTGCAATTTACTCATAAGTGGAGGGAGAAGACATGGATTCATCCCTTTCCCAAGAGCATTGGAGTTAATTGAAGTATTGATAGCCACTGCAGGATTTGAACACGGGTCGCCGAAACCATTTTCTTCGATGATAACTATTACGTTAAGCTCTCCATCGCTTTTGTTACCTTCTGAATCAACTGAGCAGATTTTCTGAAGTTTAATACTCTTTATTTATTTGTTTTTTTCTTTTTTCTTTCTCCTATATCAATTTCTTTTTCCTGTCATCGTTCTTTCTTTCTTTCTTTCTTTCTTTCTTTCTTTGTCTGATTATTTCTTTCTACCTTTTCCTATGTTCTTCCTCTATTTTTCTTTTTTTTCATTTTTATTCGTTTCAGCATACCTTTAAACATTTTCTTTCTTTCTTTCTTTCTTTCTTTCTTTCTTTCTACTTTTTCTCATGTTCTTCCTCCATTTTTCTTTTTTTCATTTTTATTCGTTTCAGCATACCTTTAGACATTTTCTTTTTTTTCTTTCTTTCTTTCTTTCTTTCTTTCTTTCTTTGTCAGATTTTTTCTTTCTACCTTTTACTGTGTTCTTCCTCCATTTTTCTTTTCCTCATTTTTATTCGTTTCAGCATACCTTTAGACATTTTCTTTCTTTCTTTCTTTCTTTCTTTCTTTCTTTGTCAGATTTTTTCTTTCTACCTTTTCCTATGTTCTCCCTCTATTTTTCTTTTTTTCATTTTTATTCGTTTCAGCATACCTTTAGACATTTTCTTTCTTTCTTTCTTTCTTTCTTTCTTTCTTTCTTTCTTTGTCAGATTTTTTCTTTCTACCTTTTCCTATGTTCTTCCTCCATTTTTTTCCCTCATTTTTCTCAAGTCACGTTCAAGATATTTCCCCTCGATGCCTCTTGACGTTCATCTCTCCCACCAACACAAAGATTATTGAGAAACAAGCGAAATCTCAGTTGCCTAAGCTTTAAACTGATTTACACGCATCCGAAATTATCAGATTTTCAAAAAATCATTTTCCTTCTTTCAAAAAAGAGAAAAAAATAACTTCGGTTATAATTGATATTCTCTTTTCCCAAACCATTATTTTTTTTCACGTAATTTGCTTTTAAGAATCCAGAACGAAAATTCACTGTATCAAATTACCCTTTCTGCCTTAATGTACAAACCAGACACACACATACACACACACACAAATCAATCTAAAGTTAACATGGCGCGAAGATAACAGCCCACGCATGCGCGTTAAGACAATGTAGCAACAACGCACACAAAGCCAACTTGTAAATTCCACAGTTTGACACATTAATGGTTGAACGTTGTCAACATGACGGACTCGGTCAGAAGACGTTATTACTCTCGCATTACTGGTGAACAGTGCAACAGAGATAAACACCAGTTCGTATTCAAATTACACATTCTAATCACGTGCGAGCGCACTGTTGTAATTACTGTGTAGTCCGAGCCTTGTCGGGTTGGTGGAACGACAGCGACCGGTCAGCTGTGGACCTATCGATCGGGTTCGGTGCGAACGGACGCCCGCAAACAGAAGTCATCACTCATTCACGCCTGGCTGGGTTCCCAGTGGCCGCACACAGCGCAACACGCCACGGACTTCCTACTGGTTCGCTTTCTAGATCAAGATTCAATAACATCTAAATATATAGTATCCAGTACGCCTCGAAGGGTGCATACGAGAGTTCGCCTTGTTTTATCTCTTTAAAAAACAATAAAAATGATAAGATTAGAGAGAGAGAGAGAGAGAAAACGAAGCCAAGAGAAAGGGAGCGAGCGAGCGAGCGAGAGAGAGAGAGAGAGAGAGAGAGAAAACGAAGCCAAGAGAAAGGGAGCGAGAGAGAGAGAGAGAGAGAGAGAGAGAGAAAACGAAACCAAGAGAAAGGGAGCAAGAGAGAGAGAGAGAGAGAGAGAGAAAACGAAGCCAAGAGAAAGGGAGCGAGAGAGAGAGAGAGAGAGAGAGAGAGAAAACGAAGCCAAGAGAAAGGGAGCGAGCGAGAGAGAGAGAGAGAAAGAGAGAGAGAAAACGAAGCCAAGAGAAAGGGAGCAAGAGAGAGAGAGAGAGAGAGAGAGAGAGAGAAAACGAAGTAGAGAGAGAGAGAGAAAACGAAGTAGAGAGAGAGAGAGAGAGAGAGAGAGAAAACGAAGCCAAGAGAAAGGGAGCGAGCGAGAGAGAGAGAGAGAAAATGAAGTAGAGAGAGAGAGAGAGAGAGAGAGAGAGAGAGAAAACGAAGCCAAGAGAAAGGGAGAGAGAGAGAGAGAGAGAGAGAAAACGAAGTAGAGAGAGAGAGAGATGTGCGAAGAGGAGGTAGTGTGATGGTTGTAGATCAGATGAGAAAGTTGGAGAGAAAGATCTCTGAGAGACAAAGAGAGACAGAAAGAGAGAAATAAAGAGAGAGAGAGAGAGAGAGAGAGAGAGAGTGAGAAAGAGGAGAAGGTAGTGAGATGTTAGTAGATCAGAAGAGAAAGTAGGAGAGAAAAAAATCTCTGAGAGACAAAAAGGAGAGAGAGAGAGAGAGAGAGAGAAGCACTTGTTATTAATTGTACGATGCAGAAAGTATATTTTCGGTTCTTTTCTTTTTATTCTTTCCAAAGTTATTGATGGTAACTTACAAGAGGCAATGTCTGCATGTAGAAATTCTACGATTTATTCAAACGTTTCCTCTTTTGTAGGTGCGTGTGTGTGTGTGGGGAGGCTTATACAATGGATTACTTTCCGTTTTTTTTATATTCAGTTTGATAAGTTATATCTGATGGGCTTTCTGGGTGTAAAAAAAGTGGTACTATTTTTTGTATAAGTTACATTCCACAAACACACAAATTTATAGAAACATGCACAAGTAAATATACACTATCGATCTATCACTTGCAGTTTGTTAATCTTTCTTTCTTTCTTTCTTTCTTTCCACACACACACACACACACACACACACACACACACACACACACACACACACACATATGTATGTGTGTACATAATCTTATATATATAGTCTTACATGAAGATCAATATATCTAGGAAACCAATACAGAGATTATGCACAGAAACATCTCTCCTATCTCACATCTCTTTTCCTCACCCTCTCTCTCTCTCTCTCTCTATATATATATATATATATATATATATATATATATATATACATATATGTATATATATATATGTATATATATTAACTTCTCATATAGCAGCCACATTCTAAAATGCCTTTAATACTTTTCCTGCAACTTCTTACTTCTTATAAAATTATTTTCTTCCGTAAATTCTTCCTCCAGCTTTTTATATAAATTCATAAAACTTGTCATTGTGTTTGCTATTTCATCATTCGATCACCCGAAGATGGTTCTAGTTGGGGCCGAGAGTACTTTGGACAAATATGCCGCCATTCTGAATTCATTCCATCCAGAAGTCAAACTTGAACTGACCAAAGACAGAATAGGCAAACACGTAGATTCTGTCTTATTCAATCAAACCTGCTTAAAAGAGAAAATGCTGCACACACACACACACACACACACACACATATATATATATATATATGTATAATTGTAATGATATTGTGTGCTGTATTTATATATAATAAGTGCTGAATATTATACAGCCTGGACACAGAATCAACGGCGCTTTGTTACTGTCAGTTTCTCACTAATGCGATCATCAGACCAAGTTCATCGTAACACACACACACACACACATATATATGTATGTGTGTGTGTGTGTGTCTGTGTCTGTGTTTGATGATATTAGATATTTCGCTTCTGCCTATTTTATAATTGATCCATACGTATGAATCATTTGACTTTTGAATAGAAATGAATGAAAAAAAAAAGCGGTATATTTTTGCTTAGTTATTTCGGCCTCAGCTGG
Source organism: Sepioteuthis lessoniana (assembly GCA_963585895.1). Classification (NCBI taxonomy): domain Eukaryota; kingdom Metazoa; phylum Mollusca; class Cephalopoda; order Myopsida; family Loliginidae; genus Sepioteuthis; species Sepioteuthis lessoniana. The sequence continues at coordinate 57,923,352 of OY757944.1, read as the reverse complement.
AGCCATCTTGAGAGGAAAGAACAATGAAATGAAAAGCATTTATTAAAAGAGTTGGAGGTGCCTGTGGTGTAAAGAGGAGGTGCCCGTGGTGTAATGGTTATCGTCGTAGGAAAAGGAAACGGCAACACGAGTTCAAATCCTGAACGAGGCTGATTGCATTTCACATAGTACTAATACCCTTGGGAAAGGTATGAATCCAATTATTCTTCCTCCAGCTATGGGTAAATAGTAGGGAAGACTAGGTTCTTCAGCCTTGGTGAGGCAACTAGTCAAGGAGAAGGAAAACTGTGAATTCAAACCTGTTAAGCTCCGCTTAAAAATTGACCCTGTGTCATATCCTGCCTGAGCGGAGGGGTTGGTAAATATGATTAAAAGAGTTGGAGGAAGAACAAGTGGAAGGGGATTTTATGAAAGAGAAAAACTTTAGTGGAGGTAAGAGGAAGAATTGGCGGGAAAAATCTTAAAGGCATTTCGGAAAGCAGCTGCTATATTCGAAATTGATATTGTTTAAAGAAGGTTTATTGATTATTATATGGAGAGCCTCAAGAATATGGAGTTTTCATTTATTTTTCCCTTGGATGATATGGAGGTGTTTTCTCTTAGAATTTTTTGGTATTTGGAGGAGAGGTATGAATGTGTTTTGAGGTGTCGGGAGATGATGGACCTAGTGTCAGATAGGCGGAGTGTTACGCGTCACGATAAAGTTTTTGTTGTTGGTTGGTGGGTTGAGTTTTATGGCATATCAACCCTTGTAGGTTATTTAACGCCAAATCCATTTTTATGTAAATAATCAGTTCACAATAAACAATTCAGTTTATCATGAGTACACAGTTTAATTGTCAAAACATTTCTATTTCAAACTATCCAAGCAGTTATATATAACAATTCAGTTTAGCGTAAGTACAGTTTTAATGCCAAAAACAGTTCAATTTCAAACAGTTCAGTTTAGCATAAGCACGCAGTTTAAATGTAAGTTCAGTTTAATTGTGAAAAACATTTCTATTTCGAGCTATTCAGTTTAGTCAAGCAGTTCTAATTCAGCTAATTCAGCTTAGTATGAGTACAGATTTAGTTTACACTGTTAATTGTCAAAACAGTTCTATGTTAAACAATTTAGTTTAGTGTAAATACAGTTTCAATGTCAAAAACAGTTCTATTTCAAATAATTCAGTTTAGCATAAGCAAGCAGTTTAAATGTAAGTACGGTTTAATTGTTAAAAATATTTCTATTTCAAGCTATTCAGTTCAGTTAAACAATTCAGTTTAGCATAAGTATGCCGTTAGTTCTATTTAACCCCTTAGATAGGGCCTTATCAGGTGCTACCACGCAGAGTGGACCTGGGAGAAATGGCAATGAAGGGGTGCTCGGTATTCTCCAAAACCCCAGCATTACTGGGACCTCGCTATCAGATTGTTTTGTGTCATATACAGGACACTCATTGGAGGGTCTTACCCCTCTGCAGAGGTACAGTCAGTGTATTCTACAGGGCAATAAAGCCTTTGTAATCAGGCTGATGTTGGTACGTATTTTATTGGAGAAGTATTCTTTAAGCGAACATTCAAATTCGTATACCACATTGGTCGAACTGAGATGATTAAGCGTGGAAGAGATGCTATTAGATTGGTTGGTTTGGTTTGTTGGGTTTTATGGCATATCAACCTTTGTAGGTTATTTAACGCCAAATCCATTTTTATGTAAATAATCTGTTCTATTTAAAACAATTCAGTTTAGCATAAGTACACAGTTTAACTGTCAAAAAGATTTATTTCAAACTATTCAAGAAGTTATATGTAACAATTCAGTTAAGTGTAAATACAATTTTAATGTCGAAAAACAGTTTTATTTCAAATAATTCAGTTAAGCATAAGCATGCAGTTTAAATGTAAGTACGGTTTAATTAACAAAAACATTTCTATTTCAAGCTATTCGGTTTACTCAAACAATTCATTTTAGCAAAGGAATGCTGTTAGTTCTATTAGACCATTAGATAGGGCCCTTATCAGGTGCTACCACTCCGGGCCAGAGTGGACCTAGGGGCGATGGCAATGAAGGGGTACTCCGCATTCCCCAAAGCTCCAACATTGCTGGAACCTCACCATCAGATTGTTTAGTGTCATAACCAGGATGCTCGTTGGTGGAGGGGGGGTCTTACCCTTTGCAGAGAACCAGTCGGTGTATTCTACAGCCCCAGCCGACTGGGCAAGATGCTATTAGAGATGACGAGGCAAGTTGTATAAATTGGGTATAATAGATTTGGTTTATTTTATTGTTATAGTCGATCGGGTTGACGTTATTACGTACAAGATATTTTTAGAGCTATTTTATCGAGTTAATAATGTTTGTGCACCTGGTTATGAAAAAATAGTTTAATGTGTTTATGGTTGTTTGAGGTAGTACACTACTGCATAGTCTGGAACGAGCCGCAGCTGGCGTTGGCCTCCATGTCAATGCAAACAAAACTGAATATATGTGTTACAACCAAACGGGCAACATTGCCACACTAGACGGAGCCTCTCTGAAACTAGTCGACAAATTCACCTACCTAGGAAGCAGCGTCTCATCAACCGAGAAAGACATCGACACACGACTGACGAAGGCATGGACAGCTATCGATAGGCTCTCGATCATATGGAAGTCGGACCTAACTGATAAAATGAAACGCAGTTTCTTCCAGGCAGCGGTTGTGTCGATACTGCTGTATGGATGCACCACATGGACGCTTACAAAGCGGCTGGAGAGGAGGCTGGACGGAAATTACACAAGAATGTTGAGAGCAGTATTAAACAAGTCCTGGCGACAACACCCCACGAGACTTCAACTATACGGACACTTGCCCCCCATCACGAAAACTATACAAGTTCGACGAACCAGACACACAGGACACTGCTGGAGAAGCAAGGACGAGCTCATAAGCGATGTACTCCTGTGGACCCCCACACATGGATGTGCAAGAGTGGGACGACCAGCACGAACTTACATACAGCAGCTATGTGAGGACACGGGATGTAACCCTGAAGACCTGCCGGAGGCGATGAATGATAGGGAGAAATGGCGAGAGACGGTCAGGGATATTCGCGCTGGCGGCGCGACATGATGATGATGATAATTTCCAATATGATTTCAGTTGATATTTTTCATGTCGTGTTTTCTTTTGTTAGTTAACAGTGTGATTTGGGAAGTGATTGTTAATGAGTGTTTAATGTTTTAACATTCGGAGTAGAAGATTGTTTTGAAGGAGGATATGTTATGGTTTGGTTTCATGGCATATCAACCATTGTAGGTTATTAAATGCCAAATCCTCTTAATACATATATATTAGATATTTGGTTGGATTTGATCTGGTTGGGTTTTATGGCATATCGACCATTGTAGGTTATTTAATGCCAAATCCTCTTTATACATATACATTGAATATATATGATTTGGTTTGGTTGAGTTTTATGGCATATCAACCATTGTAGGTTATTTAATGTCAAATCCTCTTTATACATATATATTGAATATATATGATTTGGTTTGGTTGGGTTTTATGGCATATCAACAATTGTTGGTTATTTAATGCCAAATCCTGTTTTTTTACATATCTATTAAATATATATGATTTAATTTGGTTGGGTTTTATCGCATATCAACCATTGTAGGTTATTTAATGCCAAATCGTCTTTACAGCAGGCGACATTTCCACACTAAACGGAACCTCTCTGAAACTGGTTGACATATTCACCTACCTAGGAAGCAGTGTCTCATCAACCGAAAAATACATCGACACGCGGCTAACGAAGACATGGACAGCTATCGATAGGCTATTGATCATATGGAAATCAGACTAGACCGATAAAATGAAACGCAGTTTCTTCCAAGCCGCAGTCGTGTCGATACTGCTGTATGGATGCACGACATGGACGCTGACTAAACGGCTGGAGAAGAAGTTAGACGGCAATTACACAAGAATGTTGCAAACAATATAAAACAAGTCCTGGCGGCAACACCCCACAATGCACCAACTATATGGCCACCTGCCTCCCATCACGAAAACTATCCAAGTTAGACGAACCAGGCACGCAGAACACTGATGGAGGAGCAGGGACGAGCTCATAAGTGATGTACTCCTATGGACCCCCATATATGGACCAGCTAAAGCAGGACGACCAGCTCTAACATACATTCAGCACTTATGTGAGGATACGGGATATAGCCCAGAAGACCTGCCAGAGGAGGTGAACGATTGGGAAAAGTGGCGAGAGATGGTCAGGGATATCCATGCTAGCGGCATGACATGATGATGATGATATATATCTATTAAATATATATGATTTAATTTGGTTGGATTTTATGGCATATCAACCATTGTGGGTTATTTAATACCAAATCCTCTTTATACATAAATATTAGATATATAGGATTTGGTTCGGTTGGGTTTTATGGCATATCAACCATTGTAGGTTATTTAATGCCAAATCCTCTTTATATATATATATTAAATATATACGATTTTGTTGGGTTGGGTTTTATGGTATATCAACCATTGTGGGTTATTTAATACCAAATCCTCTTTATACATAAATATTAAATATATATGATTTGGTTTGGTTAGCTTTTACGGCATATCAAACCTTATAGGTTACTGTTTTGTTTTTGGTTATGTAATGAAAAAAGGGCTCGGACCTCCTTCACGCCAACTATGCTGCCCGCACCAACTTTCAGAGTAACACGACTCTGCAACTCACATCAACTCCTCTTAACTCAATGTCTGCTCTCTGCTCTCAGAATGACACCCCTCTGCCTCGCCAATTTGGTCTTTTTATAGCCTCTTCTCCTCATATGCAAATTACCGCTACTCGCATATACGGAATCCACAAACCCACATTCCTTTTTTTTTCTTTTCCCGACAGTCAAATATATATATATATATTGAATATATATGATTTGTAAATAAATTTTAAATGATAATTAAATGAATATTTTCTCTTCAGAGCTTTATATTGTATATACGAGGATCATTAAATAAGTTTTCAGACTTTTTTCGTATGGCCACTTTTATTTAGAGTACACACATGAAACTCTAGTCCCCTTCGAAGTAATCTCCTCCGGCTGCAATGTACTTATTGTACCGTTCCAATAACTTCTGGAAGGCCCCATTGAAGTCCTCTTGTGTGAGCATGTCAGTGACCTTCGTCACAGCCTCTTTCATCTCCTCAATTGTCACATAACGACAGCCTCTAAGTTTTTCCTTGAGCTTAGGGAATAACCAAAAGTCACAGAGAGCAAGGTCTGGACTATAAGGAGGGTGAGGAACTGTTTTAATGCCCATCTTGGTCAAATAGTCTTTGACAAGGAGGGAGTTGTGGACTGGTGCATTGTCCTAGTGGAAATGCCACTGACCCAATTTGAAGAGTGCTGGCCTTTTCCGACGGAATCTCTTAAAACCTCAACGTAGTAACCCTAACCCTAACCCTTTGGCCAATCATCTCTGGTGTACTGGCTTCCTTACTCCTCCCACACCGCTCATCATCCCTCACAGACTCCCTGTCTTCTTTGAATTTCTTATGCCACTCGAAAACTGATGCTCAATTCATGCAAGATGGTCGAAAAGCAGTCTGAAGCATTCCATACGTTTCTGTGGCATTTTTTCCAAGTTTAAAACAGAATTTTATTGCATATCGTTCTTCTAAAGTGTCCTCACGTGCAGATTGCATTTTTGAAATTCACCAGTTGTGACAATCAGGCTTTAGTAGGGTGTATTCCAATTGCTCCTGTAGCTGTTAATTGGAACCTGAAATCATAATAATTTGTCTGTCATTTCAGAAGATGTATAGCAATAACATACAGAATTTTCAAGAGTCAACGACAATTTTAAATGCCTGTACAAAAAAGTCTGGAAACGTATTGAACGCACCACGTATATGATTTGATTTGGTTTAGCTTTATGGCATATCAACTATTGTTGGTTATTTTATGCCAAATCCTGTTTATACATATATATTAGATATATATGATCTGGTTTGGTTTGGTTTTATGGCATATCAACCATCGTAGGTTATTTAATGCCAAATCCAGTTTATTCGTATATATTAGGCTCTCGATCATATGGAAATCAGACCTGACCGATAAAATGAAACGCAGTTTCTTCCAGGCAGCGGTCGTATCGATACTGTTATATGGATGCACTACTTGGACGCTAACTAAACGGCTGAAGAAGAAGCTAGATGGCAATTACGCGAGAATGTTGAGAGCAATATTGAACAAATCCTGGCGGCAACACGGGATATAGCCCTGGAGACCTGCCAGAAGCAATGAATGATAGGGAGAAGTGGCGAGAGAGGGTCAGGGATATCCGTGCTAGCGACACGACATGATGATGATGATGAGATATATATAATTTGTAAACATAAGTCAACAAAGTTGAATAGTTACAAGTTCACTAACAATTCAATAAAACAGCAATCATTTGTATGCACACAGTTAAATGATCAAACTGTTCTATTTCAAACAATTCAGTTTAGCATAAGTCTAAGTTAAATGGTTTTAGGTATTGTAATGTATCATTAACAATTCAATTAAACATCAGTTATTTGTTTACATACAATTTAAATGATCAAACATCTCAATATCAAATGATTCAATTTAACATAAATCAGCAAAGTTAAATGGTTCCAAGTATTGTTATGTATCATTAACAATTCAATTAAACATCAGTCATTTATTCACACAGTTAAATGAGGGGGTGTCATCGTGGTGTAATGGTTAAAGCGATGGATTGCGGAATCGTAGTAAGCGAGTTCGTACTCCGCACTATTACGTTCACTTTCGGACAAATACCCTTGGGAAAGGTATGAACCTCCTTATCCTCCCAGCTATGGGTTAAATAGTATCACTGCTGTTCTTCTAGGAGAATAAGTCAATTTTTTTAAGCGAAGTTTAACAGGTTTGAATTCAGAGAATTCCTTCTCCTAGACTAGTTGCCTCACCAAGGCTGAAGAACCTAGTCTGCCCTACTATTTACCCATAGCTGGAGGGAGAATAATTAGAGTCATACCTTTCCCAAGGGTATTCGTGCTATGTGAAATGCAATCCCCTCATAATAGTGTCTAACGTATTAATGAGGAATTGCAATTACCCATTAATGTTCATAGGTAGGCTACATATAAGTATGAGGAATGGTATATACCCATTAATTATCATATGTAAGCTATATAAAGCCCACTCTACCCTACTATTTATCCATAGCTGGAGGCAAAAGAGCTGGATTCATACCTTTCCCGAGAGTATTAGAGCTAAGTGAAATGCAAACAAACTTGTCCAAGATTTGAACTCACGTCACCGTGTCCATTTCCTACGACGATACCCATTATAACACCGGGGCTTTTCAGGCAAGAAGTTGGTCAGTTTAGAAGGAAAATCATGAATTTAGACCAACTTAAAACTTGACCTTACGTCGCATCTTACTCGTGGCTGAGCGGTTAAGAACACACATACACACACATACACACATACATACACACACATGCACATACACACTATGTTCAATGGGTTAGTTGTCACCATTTTAAATTCTCAATTTCTCGTATGCGCAGTTTTTGTTTCAGGTTCTGTCTACTGTGCAGCAAAAGTCAATTGGGCATTGTTGGTGAGGAAAGCAGCACCATGACACAATCCACTCCTTCAAAAATTAGGAAAGAGCATGCTGTATTGCTTGACATTCACAGCGAAAGCTTCAATACAAATATTTTACAGTGTTTAGGTGTCAATCTAAGGACAGAGCAGAGGATTTGAAAAGAGTTGGATGAATCCAGAGATGATTATGAAAGAAGTGCAGATCAGAAGCCTTACACTGATCATTCAGATTAAAAAAAATAGCACCCAAATTTGTTGCTGAGATACAAGCCATGATTAACAACGATGCCAGCAAGTCAATTAGGAACAAGGGAATGTCTTAGTTTCTTATCAGGTTGGTAGTGCATGAAGACATTTGCTATTTCTCACACAAGATAAAAAAAAGTCCAATCTTTATCAGATGTCAAGAAGAACAAGAGGAAAGACTGCTCTGCAAAGCTTTTGAATAAAATCAAGCATCCTCTCCAAGCTAACATGCTTTTTCAGATACGAAAAAAATTCTATCAGGACTAGAGACTTATCATTTTGTGTGGAGATGGCCCCCATCTTGTTCAAAATATATGAATTCTGTTTTATCCTCGTTCATCTTGCTTGCTACAGGGTATGCAGCAGGGATTTGGTAAGATCATCTGCGTAGTCTACGTCTTGGAAATGGGATGGAATGCTCTCTCTGAAAATGTCCACAGAATTTTCAAAAATTTGGAATAACATTAAGGTGGAAATAATTTACGGCCGTGCTACAAATATATTTTTTTTAAATTTGAAATTTTAACTTCATCCTTAATCTTAACAATTTTTTGAATAAAAAATCGGTGCTTGTATCAAAGCACTTGCTTTGATAACGCCGAGTTTAATTACATGGGCTAATTTTCTTTTTAAATGTAGTTTAAGGGGAGTACTATTAATTCAGTTGATATATATATATATATATATATATATATACATATATATATCAAACTATATATATATATATATATATATCACCTACACATATAGAAATAAAATAATGTAGCTAAATATTGATATACAACCACGAATTCACAGCCGCTTACACAACGCGCTGCGTTTGTAGCTTTGGCTTAACCTAATAAAAACACGCATTCATACGTAACTATAACACAGACACGCATACGAACACACCCATACACTTAAAACCACACCTAAACATTCATCTGAAATCCCAACCGTTTTTGTCTGTATTTTTTCGATTTTCGATTCATTTCATTTTTTGAACTGCCTGATGATTGTTGTTTGGCAAAAAAAAAAAGAAGAAAAAAAACTCCATGAAACCCAGGGTCGCAGTCTAAATTCTATGAATTAAATATATATATCTAATATATATTTATTCATTATATATAAACCCCTTCGCACGAGCTGGATGTTACACTGGGTCAATTTTTAATCAGACATTAACAGGTTTGAATTCAGAATTTTCCTTCAGCTAGATCGGTTTCTATGTCAAGGTTAAAGTCCCTAGTTTTCCCTACTATTTACTTATAGTTGGAGGGAACATATTGGTATTCATACCTTTCCCAAGGGTATCAGGGCTATGTGAAATGCAAACAGCTTCATCCTGGATTTGAACGCTAGTCGTCGCGCCCATTCCTTAAAACAATATATATATATATATATATATATATATATATATATATATATATATATATATATATATATAAACAAACAAACAGGGGAATCATCTGTATAAGGGAGACCAAATTATTTAAAAAAATAAAAGAATGCTTCGGCCCTTTCGTTCGGTACTATTCATATAATCTCACCGGAGAAACGTTTACCCGTTTTTAAACTTTTCTCCGGTGGGATTGAATGAATAGTACCGGACCAAAGGGCCCGAGCATTCTTTTACTTTTTAAAAATAATTTGGTTTCCCTTATACAGATGATTACCCTGTTTTCTTGTTTGTATAAATTTGTGTGTACCAAAAGCTTGATTATATATATATATATATATATATATATGGAAGAAAATAATAGATAGTAATCCGACAGTTTGTGAAGAAAAATTGACAAGTAATCCAAATAGAAAGGGGAGATTTATTAAGAAACAAAGTCGTCACTATAGCATTTCGGTTCTGCTAAACAATCACTAATATAACCCCTCATAGTTCTGATGATGGTTCAGCAGAACCGAAATGCTATTAATCTCCCCTTTCTATTTGGATTACTTGTTGCCAAATTTTCTTCATATATATATATATATATATATATATATATGTGGGTACACATTACCATTGTACACCGACCAGTCACACACGTGACACCGTTAGAAGGGTTGACCCTTTTTATTACCATTTCTCCGAGCAGAACACACGTGTTGCCTGTCAGCTGCGTTTTTAGAATTTGCGAAGGGGGCATTCTTTGAGGTGAACAGAGGTAAGAATCACACACTGTATCTGTATTTGCCCGAATTATTGATCTGTGTGAAAGGGATTACAGAAGTTGTTTTCTATTTTGTTTTTAGTTTCACGGTCAAAGAAGGGTCAAAGAATGGTTTAAAGAAGGAACGAAGACCTATTGCGAATAGACAACTTCTTTAGCAGTTGAGTCTTTTACATCATTTTTTTGCCTCATGTTGCTACCGTTACAATATATATATATATATATATATATAGTATCGTGGATGTTAAGGTTTTAGTTCTAGAGCCTAAGCGGGTGTGAAGTTACCATTACTCTCAGGTCCATTCTGATCTGAAGCTGTAGAACCTTTTAGCGTTCTATCTATTGATCAACTGTGCGCCATTTAACTATGTGCAAACAAATGATTGTTGTTATTAAATGGATTTGGTTTGGTTTCTTTGTTTAATGACATATCAACATTCATGGGTTATTTAATCCAAAGCCATCCTTGTAGAAGAACAACAGTGATACTATTTAACACGTACCTGAGGGATAAGGGGACTTCATACCTTCTCCAAATGTTTTTGTCCGAAATTGAACGTAATTGTTCGAATTGAGTTTGATTTCGCTTAATTTGGGACTGCAGTCCAACATATTTACCACTAAATACAAACAGTGACTCGAAACCATATAATTCTTTATAATTAAAATCATATTACTATAATTATTGGTATTAAGGTTTGCTTTGCTTTGGTTTCTTTATCGAATGTCTTATCAACCTTTGTGGGTTATTTAATGCTAAAGGCATCCTTGTAGAAGGACAGCAGTGATGCTATTTAATTCATAAGTGGTGAGGGCGATGAGAAAGTTCTTACTTTTCTGGAGGGTATCATTCCAAAAGGGAACGTAATAGAGCGACAAGAGTTCGAACTCGCTTACTTAGAAAGCTGCCGTTCAACATTTTAGCCATGAGACTTCGAGGACTCCCTAGCCATAAGCCTCTGGGACTCCCCACTCCTTAGCAATAAGCCTCGGGGTCTCCCCACTCTCAAGCCATAAGCTTCGCGGAGTCCCCACTCTCAAGCCATAAGCCTCGGGGAGTCCCCACTCTCAAGCCATAAGCCTCGGGGTCTCTCCACTCTCTAGCCATAAGTCTCGGGGTGTCCCCACTCTCTAGCCATAAGTCTCGGGGTGTCCCCACTCCCTAGCCATAAGTCTCGGGGACTTCCCACTCTCAAGCCATAAGCCTCGGGGAGTCTCCACTCCCTAGCCATAAGCCTCGAGGACTCCCCACTCCCTAGCAATAAGCCTCGGGGTCTCCCCACTCTCAAGCCATACGCCCCGGGGACTCCCCACTCCCTAGCATTAAATCTTGGAGACTCCCCATCTCCTTGAAGCTATAATTGTTCATCTATGATTATCATTTGTTATCGCTGTATAAAATTTAGCAAAAAACAAAACAAGACTAAAAAATAAAACAAAAAATCAAAAATCAAAAACAAATGTTTGCCGTTACGCTACTGAGACATTAAATAAGACAACAAGTGTTGACATGCCGTAAAATCAACCAACTAATTGCAGAAACAGTTTGAATTCAGAATATTCCTTCTCCTAGATTGGTTCCAGGGGGGACGAGAGGGAGAAGAAATGGATTTATGTCTTTTTCGAGGGAATTAAAGAGAAGTGAAAGATTACCAACCAAGTCAAGAATTTGATCATTTTTGCCTGACTCATTCTATGAATGAATGAATATCTATCTATCTATCTATCTATCTATCTATCTATCTATCTATCTCAATTCATATCTATCTATCTATCTATCAATAAAATTTAGAAAATTTTTTTCCGAAAAATGAAAAAATTGCGGTGGATTTGAGGGTTCAAATCACCAAAAAGAAAAAAACAATTGCTAGATAAAATTTTCCTGGTGAACTTAAACGGATGCATGTGTAGAATAATACCGAATATATATATATATATATATATATATATATATATATATATATATATATATATATATGTAGAGAAAAGACAGCAGATAAGAAAAGTTGCATGAAAAGAGAACTCGATGCAATAATAGCAGAGCCTATAAAAACCTTAATATATAAGAATTGTGGACATAGTATGTCTGTTACTTAACTTTCATGTATTTTCAACAATCGTCAGGTGGTCTATTGTCTATATTTGGTCACGTAATTTGTTGTTATTGTGCGAGGTAATTACACAAAAACAAAAACAAACTTCGGTATTAAATAAACAAAGCGGAGTACAGCTGGTTTGAATTCCGAATATTCCTTGGTTGATTGGTTGCTTGTGCGAGGAGAGATGAGATAGAATTATGTCTTTCTCAAAAGAATTAACGAGATGTGAAACGTGAACAGCCACGTCCAAGATTGGAGCATTTTAGCTTTACACTTTACACATCCTCTGAGTATTAAAATATCTATCTATATATCTTTGCCCAGTCGGTAAGACTCCCCCCTAACGAGTGTCCTAGATATGACACTAAACAATCTGATGAAGAGGCTCCAGTAGTTTTTCTGAAACAACCGGTATTCCTACCTCATATCACACACACACACACACACACACACACACACACACACACACACTCTCTCACACATATATAAATATATTTGTATAAAGTTTGTTCAATCTGGTTTCCGAAAAGGCCACTCCAAAATTTTGTCACTCTATATGCATATAGTTGGGCATAGATTATATAGGTGTGACTGATGTTAATTTATAAAATGTTAGTATTACTGATTTTTTTCTGAAATACCCAGTATATCTCAAATGATATCAATTTTTCTAAAACATCCTGTACACCTAAAATGATATTATTTTTTAAAAAATACCCAGTATATCTCAAATGATATTTTGCCGAGTCGGCTGGGGCTGTAGAATACACCGACTGCTTCTCTGCAGAGGGGTAAGACCCCCCCCCAACGAGTGTCCTGGATATGATACTAAACAATCTGATGGTGAAGTTCCAGCAATTCTGGAGCTTTGGGGAATGCAGAGTACCCCTTCATTGCCATCGCTCCCAGGTCCACTGGCCTGGAGTGGTAGTACCTGATAAGGGTCCTATCTATGGGTTAAATAGAATTAAATCGTGGTTTGTTTACTGGTTTTGGCATTTCAACTGCGTATTCATGCTGAATTGGATTTTTAAAAATAGAACTGTTTTGACATTTAAACTGTGTACTTATGCTAAACTGAATTGCTCGAAATAGAACTGTTTTGACATTTAAACTGTGTACTTATGTTAAACTGAATTATCTGAAATAAAACTGTTTTGACATTAACTCTGTGTATTGCCCAGTCGGCTGGGGCTGTAGAATACCCTGACAGCACCTCTGCAGTAGGGTAAGATCCCCTCCATTAACGAGTGTCCTGGATATGACACTAAACAATCTGATTGTGAGGGTCCAGTCATGCTGGGGCTTTGGGGAATGTGGAACACCATTTCATTGCCGTTGCTTCCAGGTCCTCTTTGGCCCGGCGTGGTAGCACCTGATAGGGTCCTATCTATAGGTTGAATAGAACTAACGGCATGCTTAAGCAAAACTGAATTGTTTGACTAAACTGAATAGCTTGAAATAGAAATTTCTCTGACAATTAAACTGGGTACTTACATTTACACTGCGTTCTTATGCTAAACTGAATTGTTTGAAATGGAACTGTTTTTGACATTGCAACTGTACTTATGCTGAACTGAATTGTTTAATATAGAACTGTTTTGACATTTTACTCTGAGTAAAGAAAATCTATACTTATACTAAATTGAATTAGCTGAATTAGAACTGTTTCACTAAACTATAACTTGAAATAGAAATGTTTTTGACAGTTAAACTGTGTACTCATGCTAAAATGAATTGTTTGAAATAGAACTGATTAATTGTATAAAAATTGATTTGGTATTAAATAACCTACAAAGGTTGATATGCCATAAAACCTCAGCAACCAATCCTTCTCTCTCTCTATCGTTCTCTCTCCCTCTCTCTCTCTCTCTCTATATATATATATATATATCTATTGAGATACTATATATCTAACTTATATCAAATTATATATCACTATCAATAATTCAGGGAAGATTCTCATTTTACAAATGCGTGAACTTTATGGTCACATCGAAATAATTGAAATTTCTACTCAACAGCCATTAATATTTCCTTAGAAACGGCAGATAAAATAAATAAAGAAATCAATAAATAACCTAATGCATTTATTCACGCACTAATTAGAAACGGCATATCCCATCCAGATTTATAGATGCAAGTAGGCGTCGAGAATATATTATTATGACAGGAAGGAGGAATTTAAAGATTGGAATGAGTGCCTTTTCAGAGAAATTCTTCTTTATACTAATACGCTTAAAGGCCCAAAATGGCGCTCATTAGGTATATTACATATGACATATACATACAAATAATACATAATATCCAGAAACAATGTAAGTAATTAAGGAATAATACATTCTATTCAGGACGATAATTTCTTTCATATTGTATAATCTGGGGGCTCAAAAGCAATAGTTGAAGGGAATAATGGCCATTTTTTAAAAATACTTTTATAACATAAACAATAAGAAATAACATATTCTCCTCAGGAAGATAATTTCTTCCATATTGAATGATCTGGGGGCTGAAAATATTTGAAGTGAATAATGGCCATTTTCTATACTTTTTTTTACATAAGCAATAAGAAATAATACATTCTCCCAAGGAAGATAATGTCTTCCACATTGAATGATCTGGGGTCTCAAAAGCAATATTTGAAGCGAATAATGGCCATTTTCTATACCTTTTTTTTACATAAACAATAAGAAATAACACATTCTTCCTAGGAAGATAATATCTTCCACATTGAATGATCTGGGGTCTCAAAAGCAATATTTGAAGCTAATAATGGCCATTTTCTATACTTTTATAACGTCAGCAATTAAGAAACAACTCACTCTATTCATGAAGAAAATTTTTCGTACATAGTGTTATCAAGAGCACAAAAGCAACATTTTTTGGAAATAATAGCAATTTTTTTAATACTTTTACGATATTAGCAATTACGAGCTCAATTTGAGACAAATAATTTTCAAACAGATCTATTTGTATCATAGTAGACCCAGAAGTAATGGCAATGAAAGATGACCAGGGAGTAGTGGCTATGAAAGAGTAATGTCATATTCTTAGAACTTCAGAACAGGTGTTGTACATTGACCTTCGAACCGGCCAAACATGCCATTCAAAAGACAGCGGAAGTGACACATTCCGATGGCCAGTTATGGGAAGAAATCGCGTAGGCGGGCTTGGCTGACAATATGGGACAAGGTAAAATCCCGCGGTACAGTCACAGACTGATGCACCGGAAGAGAGTGACCTGTGAACTGCATGACAGTTATTTCCGCTCAATGACGATCAAACATGCCATTCCAAAGACGGCGGAAGTGACACATTCCGATGGCCAGTTATGGGGATATATTGAGTGGGTGATTGAACTATTATATAACTCAGTGAAGACAGGAAGTCATTTAGTTTGGAGATCGGAGAGTTTTGGTGACAAGATGCGGTAGAGAAAGCCAGCACCCAGTAGAGAGTGGACCCCCGGGTCTCCGGTTGAGCAGCATCAGGAGAACGGGAAAGAAACCCTGATGGTCATAAGAGTGGAAGTCAATATTTTGAAGTTCTGTTCGGTCTCCAACTCTCTCTCACACACAACCCTTTCAAATAAAGTGAGAGGTATATTTTTCTGAGAACTGTGTCGCTCGTTTTTATTGTGTCGTCGTTATGATTCTGCATGCATATGTTGATGTATATGTATTATGTGTTTGTATAGTTGGTCATGGTTATTCAACACAGGTGCCTTATCTCCGGATCCAGGTTAGTGTCAGATCCAGGACACCCCTTTGTGCGTGGGGTCTTGCACCTCCGCAGATATCATCGATGCCTTCTAAGCTTCACTAACTGGGCCAGCACCCGAAATCGAACTCTGAACTAGCTAGCCGCCAGGTAGAATAAACTTTGACATTTTCATATTTACCAACCTCTCCGCTCGAGCAGGATATGACACACGGTGAATTTTTTTTAAGCGGAGTTTAACAGGTTTGAATTCACAGTTTTCCTTCTCCTAGACTAGTTGCCTAACCAAGGCTGAAGAACCTAGTCTGCCCTACTATTTACCCATAGCTGGAGGGAGAATAATTGGATTCATACCTTTCCCAAGGGTATTAGTGCTATGTGAAATGCAATCAGTCATGTCCAGGATTTGAACTCGTGTCGCCGTGTCCATTTCCTACGACGATAACCATCCCACCACGGGCACCTCACTTTTTATCCAACCTCTCCGCTCGAGCAGGATATGACACAAGGTCAATTTTTTTAAGCGGAGTTTAACAGGTTTGAATTCACAGTTTTCCTTCTCCTCGACTAGTTGCCTCACCAAGGCTGAAGAACCTAGTCTGCCCTACTATTTACCCATAGCTGGAGGGAGAATAATTGGATTCATACCTTTCCCAAGGGTATTAGTGCTATAAACTTTGACATTTTGTCTTTGTTTCATATCACCTTCGTGTATCTGTTAATTGTTTTCATTCGGTTTTTCTGGAGGTTAGCCACAATGAACTGAAAAAGAAGCAAGAATTGGAATGTTTGGTATTCAGGAAGATATATTAATGTAAAAAATAATCAGCCACGACGAGGAGTCACTATCCAGATCTCAAAGAGACGTCTTAGTGGTGTCCTAACTAACATGCGGGACTGCAACATCGTAGGAAGCGAGTTCGAACGCTAGTCGCGTTTTTACGTTTAATTTCGGATTAATACCTTTGGTAAAGGTATGAACCCCCTATCCCCTTGCGCTATGGGTTAAATTGCACCAGTACTGTTCTTCTCCACGAAGTTTGATATGCCATTAAACAAAGAAACCAGAACTGAACCAGATCTTCGTCACTGGAGCTTCACCATCAGATGCAATTTAGTACTATCCATAGGATACTTCTTTTTGAGGCTGGGGAGATCTTAGCACCTCTACAGAAGATACAGTGAGCATATTCTAAGGCCTTCCGAAGGGGAAGTACTCTAAATTAACTGATGTGTTAAATAAAAAGAACGAAGTTAGAAAAAAACAAAAAGAAAAAACACTCAAAACTAAAAGCAAGGAAACATTTAGCTTCACTGATTACAGAGTAAATAAGTTTTTTTTTTATTTCACTATTATCCTTTTTGCTTTTGTAATATTAGGGTGAGTCAAAAGTTTTGCAATATTTTGGTAGCACGTGAGGCACAATTCAGCAACACCGGATGCTTTTGCTGAGGTCATGAAGGTGACAAATCACACTGATCTGTGAGATGCTGAGCACGCCTGATACTCTCTGATTGCTACTCATCGGATTTGCCTCAATGGCTTGGTACACGGCCTTGGAATCCACGTATTTTTGCCAGCATGACTTTGCCTGATCGTCACGAACGAAATTTCTTGAACCATCTGGTTACTGTACATATCCAAGATGGGACACAAGGTCAACTTTTTAAAGTTGAACTTAAGTTTTCCTTTTCCTTAAGTGGTTGCTATACAAAGGTTAAAGAGCCAGTCTGCCCTATTATTTGCTGGAGGGAGAATAGTTGAATATTGGCGCTATGGCAAATGCAAACAGCCTCGTCCAGGATTTGAACTCGAGTCGCTGTGTCCATTTCCAACGACGATAACCATTACACCAGGGTTCGTTGGCTGATTGTTTTGTTTTATGGCGT
This sequence comes from Sepioteuthis lessoniana, assembly GCA_963585895.1. Lineage (NCBI taxonomy): Eukaryota > Metazoa > Mollusca > Cephalopoda > Myopsida > Loliginidae > Sepioteuthis > Sepioteuthis lessoniana. The sequence continues at coordinate 57,905,632 of OY757944.1, read as the reverse complement.
ATCAACCCTTTTCGGGTCATTTAACGCCGAATTAAGTCATTTTGATAAACGTTTCAAACAATTCAATTTAGTATAAGTACAGTTTTTTGTTTACACACAGTTAAATGTAAAAACAGTTCTTTTTCAAACTATTCAGTTCAACATAAGTACACAGATTGAACAAACAGATTAGTGTAAGTAAGTAAAGTTGGCCGAACGTAGTCGAGGGCGACCCGAAGGCTCCCTTTTCAATAGCTACAACACCGATATGTAGAGAAAGGTGACACTCCTTTCCCTATATTATACCATTTTACCCTTGATCCGTGCCTTAGAGTGCTAGAGGCAAAGAGGCATCAAGTACCATTCTTTGCGTCTTTGGTATGACTCGATCTGGGATTGAACCCCGGTTTCCTGGACCATTGGCGAACACTCCACCCACTTAGTCAATGGGCTGGTTAAATGTAAAAACAGTTAATTTCAAACAATTCAGCTTAGTGTTTACGCTGTTTAGTTTTATTTGACTCATAAACAGGACTATCAGGTGCTACCGCTCCGAGTCAGAGTGGACCTGGGAACGATGGCAATGAATGGGTACTCTGCATTCCCCTAAGCACCAGCATTACTAGAGCCTCACCATCAGATTGTTTAGTGCTATTTATAAATATATATTAGATATATATGATTTGGTTTGGTTGGATTTTATGACATATCAACCATTGTAGGTTATTTAATGCCGAATCCTCTTTATACATATATATTAAATATATATGATTTGGTTTGGTTGGGTTTCATGGCATATCAACCATTGTAGGTTATTAAATGCCAAATCCTCTTTATACATATATATTAAATATATATGATTTTATTTGGTTGGGTTTTATGTCATATCAACTATTGTAGACTATGTAATGCCAAATTCTGTTTATACATATATATTCAATATTCATGATTTGGTTTGGTTGGGTTTTATGGCATATCAACCATTGTAGGTTATTTAATGCCAAATCCAACCTATACATGTATATTAAATCCATATAATTTATTAACAAATTTTGTCGGTAATATTTTTAAACGAGTCTGTGCTTATTTTTTCGCACCCAGTTAAATGGTTTCAAGTTTTGGTTTGGTTTCTTTGTTTAATGGCATATCAACATAAATAGTTTCAAGTATTGCAATCTAACACGAATAATTCTATTTACCCTATTAACCAACCCCTCTGACCGGGCAGGATATGACACAACGTCAATTTTTAAGCGAAGTTTAACAGGTTTGAACTCAGAGTTTTTCTTCTCCTAAACTAGTTGCCTCACCATGGCTGAAGAACCTATTTACTATTAATAATTTGTTTACTCACTAGTAAATGATTTCAAGTATTGCTATGTCAATGTAAGAATTTAATATCTTTCATTTGTTTGTACATATTTAGATAGATATACATGATATGTAAGAGATTAGATTGTCGGTAATTTCATTTTTAAATGAGTTAAAACTAATTTGTTTGCACACTAGTATTGTTATTGTTTCAGTTATTGAGTTCAGTTATTTGTGGCATAAGTATTAGATCACGGAGGTGCCCTTGGTGTAATGGTTATCGTCGTAGGACAAGGGACACGGCGACACGAGTTCAAATCCTGGACGAGACTGATTGCATTTCACACAGCACTAATACCCTTGGGAAAGGTATGAATCCAATTATTCTCCCTCCAGCTATGGGTAAATAGTTGGGCAGACTAGTTTCTTCAGCTTTGGTGATCAACTAGTCTAGGAGAAGGATAACTCTGTATTCAAACCTGTTAAAGGAGGTGCCCGTTGTGTAATTGGAAGTGCCCGTGGTGTAATGGTTATCGTCGTAGGAAAGGGACACGGCGACACGAGTTCAAATCCTGGACGAGACTGATTGCATTTCACACAGCACTAATACCCTTGGGAAAGGTATGAATCCAATTATTCTCCCTCCAGCTATGGGTAAATAGTTGGGCAGACTAGTTTCTTCAGCTTTGGTGATCAACTAGTCTAGGAGAAGGATAACTCTGTATTCAAACCTGTTAAAGGAGGTGCCCGTTGTGTAATTGGAAGTGCCCGTGGTGTAATGTTTATCGTCGTAGGAAAGGGACACGGCGACACGAGTTCAAATCCTGGACGAGACTGATTGCATTTCACACAGCACTAATACCCTTAGGAAAGGTATGAATCCAATTATTCTCCCTCCAGCTATGGATAAATAGTAGGACAGACTAGGTTCTTCAGCCTTGGTGAGGCAACTAGTCTAGGTGAAGGAAATCTTTGAATTCAAACCTGTTAAACTCCGCTTAAAAATTGACCTTGTGTCATATCCTGCTCGAGCAGAGGGGTTGGTAAATATATATCTAACTTTGAGGCTACAGTCCAGTAGTTTGGCCATTATGCCATGTGTCCAAAGAATCCAATCTGCCCTTACTATTCATCGGGGAGGAGAACAAAGGCATTAGAATAAATTGAAACGCAAGCAACCTCATCCAGGATTTGAACTTCAAGTTGCAGATTCCATTATATATGAAGGAGTTTATTACGGGGCTTTCATATGAGGAGGTGCCCGTGGTGTAATGGTTATCGTCGCAGGATGTGGACACGACGACACGAGTTCAAATCCTGGACAAGACTGATTGCATTTCACACAGCACTAATACCCTTGGGAAAGGTATGAATCCAATTATTCTCCCTCCAGCTAGGGGTAAATAGTATGGCAGACTAGGTTCTTCAGCCTTGGTTAGGCAACTAGTCTAGGAGAAGGAAAACTCTGAATTCAAACCTGTTAAACTCCGCTTAAAAATTGACCTTGTGTCATATCCTGCCCGAGCGGAGGAGTTGGTATATATGATTAGTGTTAGATCACTCATAATTCAATATTATTCTTTCGTTTGGTCCCAAGACTTGTTATGTATCACTAATAATTCTATTAAACAAAAGTTTTGCCCAGTCGACTGTAGAATACACCGACTGCTTCTCTGCTGAGGGGTAAGACCCCCCACCCAACGAGTTGCAGGATATGACACTAAACAATCTGATGGTTAGGTTCCAGCAATGCTGGAGCTTTGGGGAATGCGGAGTACCCCTTCATTGCCATCACTTCCAGGTCCACTCTGACCCGGAGTGGTAGCACCTGATAGGGCCCTATCGATGGGTTAAATAGAACTAACAGCATACTTATGCTAAAATGAATTGTTTGAGTAAACTGAATAGCTTGAAATAGAAATGTTTTTCACAATTAAACCATTTAAACTACGTGCTAATGCTTAACTGAATTATTTGAAATAGAACTGTTTTTCGACATTAAAACTGTATTTACACTTAACTGAATTGTTACATATAACATATATACATATAACTGCTTGAATAATTTGAAATGGAAATGTTTTTGACAATTTAAACTGAATGATTTTAAATAGAACAGATTATTTACATAAAAATGGATTTGGCGTTAAATAACCTACAAAGGTTGATATGCCATAAAACCCAACAAAACAAATTAAACACCAGTTATTCGTTTATACACAGTAAAATGACCAAACGTTTCTATTTCTAACAATTCAATGTGTCATTTGTTTGCACTCAGTTGAAATGTCAAATAGTTCTACTTGGCCCATAGATAGGACTCTGTAAGGTGATACCACTTCGGGTCAGAGAGTGATGGCAATGAAGAGAATCTGCATTCCTCAAAGGTCCAGCATCATCAGATTGTTGAGTGTCATATCCAAGACACTCGTTGAGGGAGTCTTACCTTTTTGCAGAGATGCAGTCGGTGTATTCTACAGCCCCAACCGACTGGGATTGTCAGTCTGGTGTATATATATATATATATAATGGAATCTGCAACTTGAAGTTCAAATCCTGGATGAGGTTGCTTGCGTTTCAATTTATTCTAATGCCTTTGTTCTCCTTCCCGATGAATAGTAAGGGCAGATTGGATTCTTTGGACACAGAGTCAAATCTTAACTTTACCTGTATTAAAAAAAATTATACACAAACGTGTCACAACTAGAATTATACACATGTTGTTCTATGAATAAGTGGTATTGTTATGGGACCGTTACCTACCCATTGATGGACTCTTCCAAATCTTATTAATCCTATATTAATCGAGAGCCAAGTACTCCCGTCGTTGGGATGAATGGTCAGCCGATCGTAGAGACTGGATATTCCTAGCTTACGCCACCACTTTTCTCTGTATCTTGTTACTTCAATATATCCTTAAACTTATACCGTGTTCCGAGTTATCTTTTCGTAGTCCCAAATAGGGTCCAGCAAGTATATAGAAGGGGTACAAAATGGCCAACAGCTTGCTAGATAAGGGTAGGTTACTATTTACCCAACCCCTCCGCTCGGTCAATTTTTAAGCGGAGTTTAACAGGTTTGAATTCAGAGTTTTCCTTCTCCTAGACTAGTTGCCTCACCAAGGCTGAAGAACCTAGTCCGTCCTACTATTTACCCATAGCTGGAGGGAGAATAAGGGGGTTCATACCTTTCCCAAGGGTATTTGCCCGAAAGTGAACGTAATAGCGCGACTGGAGTACGAACTCGCGTACCACGATTCCGCAGTTCATCGCTTTAACCATTACACCACGAGGACACCCACTAGATAAGGGTAGGTAGTTGATAGTTATGTAGCGTTACCTGTCCGAAGTAATATCTTGGGATATCCTCTGTTGTAAGCACTCATGCATACACATAGAATCCAGAGTTTTCCTTCTTCTGGACTAGTTCCCATACCAAGATTAAAGAGCTCAGTCTGCCCTACCATTTACCTATAACTTGAGTAAGAATAGTAGGAAGTATATCCTTTACTAGGGTATTAGCACAATCTGAAATACAAACTGCCTCATTTAAGATGTGAACATAGGTAACAAAGTTTACTTTCAACGACGATAACATTTATCCTCTCAACGTTTTAAAAGCAAATGTATTGATAAATTGCCAATCATTTTAGATCAATAAACACATCATACTTAGTTGCAATACATATGTTTTAGATCCAATGTATTAATAATATTTCCAATCATTTTAAACCGATAAACACTTCATACTTAGTTGCAATATCAAAATTTTAAAGGCAAATTTATTAATAAAGTTCATAATTATTTTAAACATGTAAGCACTTCATACTTAATTTTGATATCAATGTTTTATGAACCAATAATGTGTCAATAAAGTTGTCAGTCATTTTAAACAGGTAAACATTTCACACTTAGTTGTAATATTAATGTTTTATGAGCCAATTTATTAATAAACTTGCCAATCATTTAAAACTGATAAACACTTCATACTTAGTTGTAATATCAAAGTTTCAAGAACCAATTTATCAATAAAGTTACCAATCATTTTAAACAAGTAAACGCTTCATACTTAGTTGTAATATTAATGTTTTATGAGCCAATTTATTAATAAAGTTGCCAATCATTTTAAACAAGTAAACACTTCATACGTAGTTGTAATATTAATGTTTTATGAGCCAATTTATCAATAAAGTTGCCAATCATCTTAAACAAGTAAATACTTTGTCATCATCATCATATCGCGCTGGTAACACGGATATCCCTGACCCTCTCTCGCCACTCCTCCCTATCGTTCATTGCCCTAGGTAGGTCTTCAGGACAACATCCTGTATCCTCACATAGCTGCTGAATGTACGTTCGAGCTGGTCGTTCTGCTTTTGCGCGGCCATGTGTGGGGATCCATAAGAGTACATCTCTTATGAGTTCATCTCTGCTTCTCCAGCAGTGTCCTGCATGTCTGGTTTGTCTAACTTGAATAGTTTTCGTGATAGGGGGCAGGTGGCCGTACAGTTTGTGTCTTGTGGGGTGTTGCTGCCAGGACTGGTTCAGGATTGCACGCAGCATTCTTGAGTAATTGCCATCTAGCTTCTTCGTACATAGTTGTAATATTAATGTTTTATGAGCCAATTTATTAATAAAGTTGCCAATCATTTTAAACAAGTAAACACTTCATACGTAGTTGTAATATTAATGTTTTATGAGCCAATTTATTAATAAAGTTGCCAATAATTTTAAACAAGTAAACATTTCATACTTAGTTGTAATATTAATGTTTTATGAGCCAATTTATTAATAAAGTTGCCAATCATTTTAAACAAGTAAACACTTCATACTTAGTTGTAATATTATTGTTTTATGAGCCAATTTAATAATAAAGTTGCCAATCATCTTAAACAAGTAAACACTTCCTACGTAGTTGTAATATCAATGTTTTATTAGCCAATTTATTAATAAAGTTGCCAATCATTTTAAACAAGTAAACACTTCATACGTAGTTGTAATATCAATGTTTTATAAGCCAATTTATTAATAAAGTTGCCAATCATTTTAAACAAGTAAACACTTCATACTTAGTTGTAATATTAATGTTTTATGAGCCAATTTATTAATAAAGTTGCCAATCATTTTAAACAAGTAAACGCTTCATACGTAGTTGTAATATTAATGTTTTATGAGCCAATTTATTAATAAAGTTGCCAATCATTTTAAACAAGTAAACACTTCATACGTAGTTGTAATATCAATGTTTTATAAGCCAATTTATTAATAAAGTTGCCAATCATTTTAAACAAGTAAACACTTCATACTTAGTTGTAATATTAATGTTTTATGAGCCAATTTATTAATAAAGTTGCCAATCATTTTAAACAAGTAAACGCTTCATACGTAGTTGTAATATTAATGTTTTATGAGCCAATTTATTAATAAAGTTGCCAATCATTTTAAACAAGTAAACACTTCATACGTAGTTGTAATATCAATGTTTTATAAGCCAATTTATTAATAAAGTTGCCAATCATTTTAAGCAAGTAAACTCTTCATACGTAGTTGTAATATTAATTTTTTATGAGCCAATTTATTAATAAAGTTGCCAATCATTTTAAACAAGTAAACACTTCATACTTAGTTGTAATATTAATGTTTTATGAGCCAATTTATTAATAAAGTTGCCAATCATTTTAAACAAGTAAACACTTCATACTTAGTTATAATATTAATGTTTTATGAGCCAATTTATTAATAAAGTTGCCAATCATTTTAAACAAGTAAACGCTTCATACGTAGTTGTAATATTAATGTTTTATGAGCCAATTTATCAATAAAGTTGCCAATCATCTTAAACAAGTAAACACTTCGTACATAGTTGTAATATTAATGTTTTTATTAGCCAATTTTTTAATAAAGTTGCCAATCATTTTAAACAAGTAAACACTTCATACGTAGTTGTAATATTAATGTTTTATGAGCCAATTTATTAATAAACTTGCCAATCATTTTAAACAAGTAAACACTTCATACGTAGTTGTATTATTAATGTTTTATGAGCCAATTTATTAATAAAGTTGCCAATTATTTTAAACAAGTAAACACTTCATACTTAGTTGTGATATTTATGTTTTAAATGCAAGTATGGGTCAAAATCTTTTTAAACATCATCTTAATCAGATCTATTTGTCCCGTTGATGAAACTCTAACAGGTACTACTATTCTGGATCAGAGTAGACCTGGGAGTAATGGTAAGGAAGAAGTGACTCAAAACTTCCCCGAGTTCCAAAACTTTATCATCGAATGCAGTTTAGTAATCGTAGCCAGGAAATTATTTTTCTCTCTCTAGTAATTCTCATGTCTATAAACTCACGAGTTGGTAAATGTAGTCAACAAGTGACATTCTTTTATTTGATTATTTCTTGAAGGCAAGATTGTTAAGAATATTGTCATTTAATAAGAGAATTTATAAGAGCAACATGAGGTGAATTTATAAACGTTTAATGCATTTCTCAACAAGAATATTAGTATATAATGATTTTATGTCGAGCCTGGGTAGAGATTTGTTTTCCATGTTTATATTATTGATTTTGTTGAGTAAATCACTGGAGTTCTTGATGTGTGAATTGCTAATTGTGCCTAAGAGAAGTGGGCGACATTTTGGTTGAAGATTTTACGATGTTTTGGGAAGCAGTTTCAATCCTAGAATTAAAACCTAGGTGTTCAGGCACGGGTAATTTGAAAAGCGTTTCTCCCAAACTTAAAGAAAAACTCATTAGCTTGGTGTCTTCACTATATATATATATATATATATATATATATATATATATATATTTTCATCATACAACGTGTGAAAGCACGTGCGATACTCTAGCCTCATCAGCCGCCAACCAGGGTGATAACGGGTAATTTGAAAAGCGTTTCTCCCAAACTTAAAGAAAAACTCATTAGCTTGGTGTTTTCACTATATATATATATATATATATATATATATATATATATATATATATAAAGTTAACTTAAATCGCGAGTTGGAAATCTCGCGATTTAGGTTAATTTTATAATTGGCTCCACTTGTGTTGAGCACTCTTGTAATTGTAGCATTTCAGTATTCACGGAAGGTTTTAGTTTTCTTTTGACCAACTGACTGCACATCTTTTGATTTTTTCAACTGGTGTGACGGGGTTGGCCTTTTCTTTCTTTTTGTCCTATAATATTTTTTCTTTTTCCCCCGGGCGGTGATTCGAGATATTTTTATCTCTTGTTCCTGGCGTTTTTTTTTTCCTTTTTTTTCTGGTACCGTGAATGCTGGTAGATATTAGATTAGTAAATATATATATATATATATATATATAAAATTGGCGACTGTAGTCGAGTGGGGCTGGAAGACTCTCTTTTCAATAGCTACTACACCGAGGAGTCGAGGAGGGTACTCCTCCTTTCCATGCTCTACTTCACCTTTGATACGTACCTTATAATTCTGAGTATTAAGCTAGGTGGTATTTAGTGCCATTTTGTTGAGTCTTTGGTATGACACGACCTGGGATTGAATCCTGATCTTCCGGGATAGTGGCGAACACTCAACTCACTAGTTCAATGGGCCGGTAAATGATGAACACACACACATACACACACACACATATATATATATGATGAATATATGTATATATATATATATATATATTTATGATAAACACACGCATATATGTATGTATATGATGAACATATATATATATATATATATATATATATATATATAAGTAAAGTTGGCGACCGTAGTCGAGGGCAATCCAAAGACTCCCTTTTCAATAGGTACGACACCAAAGTGTAGGAGAGGGCGAGGCTCTTTTCCCTGGATTGCTCCACTTTACCCTTACTTTATAATGTGGACTATTAAGCAAGGAGGTATCGAGTATCATTTTTGAGTCTTTGATATGACTCGATCTGGGATTAAACCCCGATGTCCTGGACCATTGGTGAACACTCTACCCACCAGGTGTGTATATATATAAAGAATCAATTGAAGACAATTAAACTAGAAAATAATTTTCATTCAACAAATATGTATATGCTACGTCAACAGTACATCTTTCGTTGTTTTTCTTGTGGTATATCAATTCCTTAAAAAATTTTATTTTCTACGAAAACTTTTTCTCTTGACGATAAACTAATGTCGAATCATGTTGAGAACAATAAGAAAATAAATAGTTTAAAAGAAATATGGCTTCTCGGGACCACATTGCACTAAGTGGGTCGATGACCAGCATAGTCAAGCAGGGCTCGAGCCTCGTCTTGTGCTCGAACTTCCCCTTCTCAAACCCCACTATAATCGATCTTCAGGTCATTGACCTTGTGCCGACTCCTGTCTGATAGGAGGCAGAGAAAAATATTATATATATATATATATATATATAGTCATCCACAGACTGAGTGTTTCATTGTATCACGACTTATCAGTGTAGCTAGACATGCGAGATGCTTGGAGCTGGGATCGGAAACTGGTTGGCTCTCTCTCTCTCTCTCTATATATATATATATATAGATAGATAATGGAGAGATTAAGGAAGATTGATTGATAAGAACTGGGTGACATAGATAAATAGATAGATATGGACAGATTAAGGTAGATTGTTTGATGTAAACAGGGTGATATATATAGTGATTCATAAATAGATGGATAAATATATATGGACAGATTGAAGTAGATACATAGATTGATATAACTGATATAGATTGATAGACAGATATGAACATTCTGAGATAGGTAGAAAGAGCTGATATATATATATATATATATATATATATATATATATTGTCATCCACAAACACACTGTTTCGTTGCATCACAATTAATCAGTGTGGCTAGACATGCGATATGCCTCAAACTTGGATCGAAACCTCTCTGAGTTTATATATATATACATATATATATAGAATTAACTTAAATCGTTAGTCGAAAATCTTCTACTAAAGTTTCACCTTAACGGATCATCAGGAAGTTTCGCCGAAACTTCCTGATGATCCGTTAAGGTGAAACTTTAGTAGAAGATTTTCGACTAGCGATTTAAGTTAATTCTATAATTGGCTCCATTGTTTTATGTCGAGCACTTTAGTAATTGTAGCATTGCAGCATTCGCGGAGGGTTTTTTGGTTTTCTTTTGGCCACTGACTAAGTACCCCTTGATTTTTTTCAAGGAGTCGGACGAGGTTGGTATTTTCTTTCTTTTTTACCCAAAAAACTTTTTTCTTTTTCCTCTGGACCGTGATTCGAGATATTTTTTTCTCTTGTTCCTGGCCAGGGTTTTTTTGTTTTTTTCTGGTGCTGTGAATACTGGTAGATATTTGATTAGTATATATATATATATATATATATATATATATATATATATATATATATATATATATATGTAAGTACTTGTGTTTGTGTGTATGTTTGTGTGTGTGAGAATAATGTGAGAGTACCTCGGAAGCCGCATCTTATCCACTGAAAATGACATCCATATGCGACTAGCGAAGGCATGGACTGTTATCGATAGGTAATCAATCATATGGAAGTCAAACTTATCCGATAAAATAAAATGTAATTTTTTCGTGTCGTTTCTACTATATGGATGCACCACATGGACGCTTGGCGGTAATTGCACAAGAATGCTACGAGCGATATTGAACAATTCCTGGAAGCAACATTCCATAAAACAGTAGCTGTATGGTCACCACCCCCGATTTCTAAAACCATTCAAATAAGACAGACAAGACACACGAGACGCTGCTGGAGAAGTAAGGACAAACTCATAAGCGATGTTCTTCTATGGACCCTTTCACACGGATGTGCAAATATTGGTTGACCAATAAGAAATATCTACCACGGCTCAGTACGAACACAGGATGTAGTCTAGAAGACTTGCCGGAAACAATGAATGATAGGGACGAATGGCGAGAGAGATTCAGAGAAATCCATGCTCGCAGCACGACATTATTATTATTATTATTATTATTATTATTATGATATATGTGTGTTTGTACAAGGCGTACATTTTTGTTTGTAAACACGATATTATAAACGCATATTCAAGACTGAAGCTGTATTTACCAAGACAGAAATGAACAATGAATGAAACGTTAATTTTCTTCAAAATATGAATCGTGTTCCAAAAGTGAAGTTAGATTTGCGAAGAGAGAAAATAAGTTAACAATCAATATACTTATTTTCTGTTTTTGTAAATACAACTTGTTTTGAAGCCCTGGAAAACTCTATGTGAGACAAATATTGTTCCTGAATAGAATATACTATTTCTGAATTGCTTATTTTGTAAAAGTATAGAAAATAGCCATTATTTCCTTCAAAATTTTCTTTTGAGCCTTGGACAAAACGTTGTAAGAAAAATTTTGTTCCTTGATAGCATGTGTTATTTCTTAATTACCTTTGTTGTAAAAGTATAGAAAATAAATTCAATATCAGCAAATCAGAATTAACAAATTATGAAAAAATGTGTTACATTGTGTTATCCAGGGCTCAAAAGCCGAGTTTGAAGGGAATAATGGACATTTTCTATACTTTTACAACATAAGCAATTAAGAAATAACACATACTATCGACAAACAAATTTCTCTTACATAAAGTTATCCAGGGGCTCAAAAACAAATTCCATAGGAAATAATGGCAATTTTACAAAATACCTTTATAACATATGCAATTAAGAAATAACACATTCTATTTAGAAAAGAAGTTGTATTACAAACTTACAAAAAGCTCAAAAGCAAAGTTTGAAGGGAATAATGGCCATTTTTCA
>OY757944.1:57871068-57888568 GCA_963585895.1 Sepioteuthis lessoniana | reverse complement strand
GGTGAAGTGCAGCAATCCAGGGGAGAAGTAGTGCCCTCCCCTACACATTGGTGTAGTAGCTATCGAAAAGGGAGCCTTTGGGTCACCCTCAATTACGGTCGCCAACTTTACATCTAAAATGAAATCAATTTTTCTGAAACACCCTGTACAGCTCAAATGATATAGATTTTTTGAAACATTCTGTATACTGATTAAATTTAGACTGAGTTACTACAAGTTTAAACTTTAAATTTCTTTTGTTAACATGCTAAATAGTTAAGTACAGCAATTGTACGAAAGAACACCACGCTTTTTTTTGCGCTCTGTAGATATATAAAAGACATATGTCACAACCTGGTTTGGTCGTAGGGCGCTACGCATGTGGCGTCGTTGGGTAGGAATAGCTTGGCAGAACATCTCCTTCTCCAGGTCTAAGACTGGGTTTGAGTTCAGGATTTTCTTTCTAGACTGGTTCCCAAATCAAGTGTAAGGGACAGTAGTGCTTGACATTTAAACATTGTACTTTGACATTTAAAATGAGTGCAAACAAATGACTTAATGAATGATTGAGTTGCTTAAAATAGAACTGTTTCTGATGTGTAACCTATAGCTGTGGGGGTAAAGAAGATTCATGCCTTTCCCTTGGGTATTAGCTTTATGTGAGAAGCAAACATCTCCGTTCAAGATTTGAGCTCGATTTGGTTTGGTTTAGTTTTATGGCATATCAAACATTGCTGGTTATTTAATGCCAAATCCTGTTTATACATATATTTCAAATATATATGATTTTAAACATTTTGGTGATAACATTTTTAAACGAGGCTGTGTTCATTTTTTCAAACAGGTAAATGGTTTCAAGTATTTCTATCAAATACAAATAATTCTATTAACTAATAATCCTTTGTTTGCACACAGTTAAATGTTTTCATGTATTGCTATCAAATACTAACAATTCAATTAAACATCAGCCATCTACTTACACACAGTTAAATGACCAAACAGCTCTATTTCAAACAATTCAGTTTAGCATAAGTCAACAAAGTTGACTTATGTTCCAAGTATTGCTATGTATCATTAACAATTCAATCAAACATCAGTCATTTGTTTACATACAGTTAAATGATCAAACAGTTCTATTTCTAACAATTTAATTTAACATAAGTCCTTTGTTTGCACACAGTTTAATTGTCAGTTCTATTTGAGCCATAGATAGGATCCTTTTGTTATATAATTAAGGAATGTTTTTTTTTATTTTAATAATTTTTCATTAATTATATTTCATCATTCAGTTTGGTTCGGCTTTGAACAATTCGGGTTAAGAATTCAGGTGTGTAGTCAATTGGTGCAGTTTACGCTCGTGCGCAAAGGATATGACAATCACCATTGGCATAATAAACCCCAGACAGGAGATGAAACTGGAGTGTGGATGACGTCATGCCCAGAAGAGACGGGCTGAGAATTTGGAAATTTTTGAAGATTCAGTCGAGTTCAGGCCACGGAGTTGAGAAGTTGGGGTCTGACCATGGTCTTGAAAAGTTGAGTTCCGACCATGGGGTGAAGAAGTTGACTTCCGACCATGATGTTGAGAAATTGGGTCCGACCATGGTGTTGAGAAGTCGAAGTCCGACCATGGAGTTGAAGGTTGACAATGGACCATGGAGACAGAGAGTTGAGTTCTCTACCGTTGCGGCGGCTGTTCGGTTTTTCGGGTCCCGACTAGCGAAGATGAATTGAGATCTAAAACACCACGAGATGTGCAGAATGTTGGGGGTGATGTTAGCATAGTATGATATGAAAGATTTTTAAGAATTGTCTCTCTCCTCGTGTCGAAGAACTGAAGTCAGAAATTAATAAAACCGTTCGTACTTGAACAACGGAGGGGGCCTTTGTATTTCAATATGTATACGTATGGCTATACAACACTTTCAGGTGTTACCACTCCGGGCTAGAGTGGACCTAGAAGTAATGGCAATGACGGGGTATTCAGCGTTCCCCAAAGCACCAGCATTACTCGAACCTCACCATTAGATTTATATCATATATCATGACAATTCGTTGGGGGTGTCTTACCCCTGTGCAGAGATGCAGTTGGTGAATTCTAGAGCCACCAAGCTGAGATGGTTTAGTGTCATATTCATTGGGAAGGGGTCTTACCCCTTTGCAGAGATGCAGTCGGTGTATTCTACTGCTCCAGCCGATTAAGCCAGGGAGCAATGGCAAGGAAGAGGTACACCACATACCCCAAATCTACAAGGTTTGGTTTAGTTTCTTTTTGTTTAATGGCATATCAACCTTTGTAAGTTATTTAATGCCAAAGCCATTCTCCTAGAAGAACAGTAGTGGTACTATTTAACCCATTGTTAATAGGGAGGATAAGGGGGTTCATACCTTTCCCAAGGGTATTTGCCCGAAAGTGAACGTAAAAGCGCGACTGGAGTACGAACTCGCTTACTACGATTCCGCAGTCCATCGCTTTAACCATTACACCACGAAGACACCCCTCCAAATCTACAAGGCTTGAGCCTCGCCATCAGATGGTTTAGTGTCATATCTAGGACTATCATTGTGGGGTTTCTTACCCATCAGAATTGATGTAGTCGGTGTATTCTACAGCGCCCCCCTCAGAAGCTGACTGGGCTGGATTTGAACTCGGGTTGCTGAGTGCATTCCCTACAATGATAACAGTTATGCCAAAGATAATAACACAACCGTTTGTTACATTGAAGTGGATGTTTTATATATATATTTTTTTTTTCTGGCTCAGTCGGCTGGGGCTGAAGAATACACCGACTACACCTCTGCAGAGGAGTAAGACTCTCCTAACGAGTATCCTGATATATGACACTAAACAATCTGATGGTGGGGCTCTAGTAATGCTGGAGCTTTGGGGAATGGGGAGTACCTCTTTGTTGTCATCGCTCCCAAGTCCACTTTGGCCTGGCGTGGTAGCACCTGATATGGTCCTATCTATAGGTCAAATAGAACTAAACTGTGTTCTTATACTATATTGAATTGCTTGAAATAGAACTGCTTGACATTTAAACATTGTACTTTGACATTTAAAATGAGTGCAAACAAATGACTTAATGAATGATTGAGTTGCTTAAAATAGAACTGTTTCTGATGTGTAATTGAATTGTTGGTGTTAAATAGCAATACTTGAAAACGTTAAACTATGTGCAAACAAATGATTGACAGTAAATAGAATCATTCATATAAGATAGAAATTAATGAAACCATTTAAATGTGCGCAAAAAAACCCAACTTGGGCTCGTTTAAAAATGTTACCAACAAAATGTGTTTAGAAATTACAAATTTTTGCCCAGTCGGCTGGGGCTGTAGAATACACCGACTGCACCTCTGCAAAGGGGTAAGACCCCCAACAACGAGTGTCCTGATATGACTCAAAACAATTTGATGGCGAGTTTCCAGTAACGCTGGAGCTTTGGGGAATGCGGAGTACCCCTTTATTGCAATCGCTCCGAGGTCCACTCTGGCCCGGCGTGGTAGCACCTGATAGGGCCCTGTCTATGGGTTAAATAGAACTAACGGCATACTTATGCTAAACTGAACTGCTTGTCTAAACTGAATAGCTTGAAATAGAAATACTTTTGATAATTAAACCGTACTTATATTTAAGCTGCGTGCTTATACTCAACCGAATTGTTTGAAATTGAACCGTTTTTGACATTGAAACTGTGTTTATGCTAAACTGAATTGTTATATATAGAACTGTTTTGACATTTAACTGTGTGTAAACAAAATCTGTACTTATACTAAACTGAATTATCTGAATGAGAACTGCTTGACTAAACTGAATAGCTTGAAATAGAAATGTTTTTGACAAACTGTGTACTCATGCTAAACTGATTCGTTTGAAATAGAGCTGATTGTCAATAATTCTTCGCCCCTCCGAAGGTGGCTCGGCCAGAGCTTGGGCGCCATTCGGTCTCGAATCTATCATTGACTTTGATACACCATCCGGCACGAATGCCAGACAGCCTAGCTAAGAAGCTGGGGAAGTATTCAAATCATGGCTCTGATTTTTAATTAGATTTATAAACCACACAACAAGAAGGCAGAAAATCCCAGATCTGGTAGGAAGTGGACTGCAAGATATCCTGACAATGTAGATGTTGTGAGAGATTCTGTCGGAAGGAGTCCGAAAAAGGCCCCGCCCCGAAAATGTTCCCAAAATCTTGGTCTTTCACGTGGTCTGTAGGTTAAAGTCAATTTCTGTCCTTGTTATCTGGTTTGATTTTTCTGAAATGATAGGATTGCTTTTTAAGACTCAGATGAAAGATGACTTGATGCAATAAGAATCCTCTTATTAATGGGTTGGTTGGCTGTTTTGTTTTACGGCGTATCAACACTTTTCAAGCCATATCAAATTGTTTTGGTTTGATTTGGTCCAAAGGCACATCAACCATCGTTGGTTATTCAATGCCAAATCCACTTTTATACACATAAACAGTTCTACTTCAAAGAATTCAGTTTAGCATAAGCACATTGTTTAAATGTCAAAACAGTTCTATTTCAAACAATTCAGTTTAATATAACTACACAGTTTAAATATCAGAAACAGTTCTATTTCATACAATTCAGTTTAGCAATAGTACACTATTTAGTTCTATTTCACCCATTGAGAGGGCCATATCAGGTGTTATCACTTCGGGCCAGAGTGGACCTGGGAGAAAAGGCAACGAAAGGGCATCCCACAAAGCCCTAGCATCACTGGAATCTCACCTCAAGTAATTAATTCTATTTGATAATAGTTATTTATTTGCACACAGTTATATGTGGAAGTGATGGCAATACAGGCCTACTTTGCATTCCCCAGAGCTTCTCACCCTCAGATTGTGTACTGTCATATCTTGAACACTCGTTGGGGGAGTTTTACCCCTCTGCAGAGATTCCATCGGTGTATTTTGCAGCCCCAACCGACTGGGCCCAGATTTGAATGAATTGAGATAAATAGATGGATAGAGATAGGTGCAGATTTGAATAGATAAATAGATAGATCGAACGATCGATTGATTGATAGATATAAGCAGAGTGTGATTCACAGATGTGAACAGACTGAGATCGATAGATAGCTATATATGAATTGACTGACATAGACAGACAGACAGACAGACCATAAATATGAGCAGATTGAGATTTGAGATACATTGATAGATTTGAGGAGATTGAGAGGGATAGACATATATATATATATATATCCACAGACAGACTGTTTCGTTGTATCACAACTCTTCAGTGTGGCTATACACGCTAGACGGATAGATTGATACGAGCAGATTGCGGTACACAGGCGTGAAAAGATTTTGATAGATAAATAGATAGATAGATAGAATCAGACTGAGATAGATAGATTGATAGATAGATGGATTGATAGATAGTAATGGTTATCGTCGTAGGAAATGGACATCGCAACACGAGTTCAAACCTGGACGAGACTGATTGCATTTCACATAGCCCTAATACCCTTGGGAAAGGTATGAATCTAATTATTCTCCCTCCAGTTATGGGTAAATAGTAGGACAGACTGTGTTCTTCAGCCTTGGGGAGGCGACTAGTCTCGGAGAAGGAAAACTCTGAATTCAAACCTGTCAAAGTCCGCTTAAAAATTGACCTTGTGTCATATCCTGCCCGAACGGACGGGTTGGTAAAGATAGATAGATAGATAGATAGAATCAGACTGAGATAGATAGATAGATAGATAGATAGATAGATATATATTTTAATGCTCATAGAATGCGTAAGGCTACAATGCTCAAATCTTGGACGTGGTTGTTAATGTTTCACTTCCTGTTTATTCTTTGAGAAAGATATAATTCTATCTCTTCTCTCCTCCCACCAGCAACTAATCTAGGAGAAGGAATATTCGGAATTCAAATCAGCCGTACTCAGCTTTGTTTATTTAATACTGAAGTTTTTTTTTTTTTGTGTAAATGTCTTGCACGTAACAAGAAATCACGTGACCAAATAGACCACCGGACGACTGTGGAAAATACATGAAAGTTAAGTGACGGATTTATTGTGTCCTTAATTCTAATATCTTTAGGTTTATATCTGCTCCGCTATTATTGCATCGAGCTCTCTTTTCATGCAACTTTCCTTATTTACTGTTCTTCTATTTTCACACACACACACACACACACACACACACACACACACACACACACACACACACACACACATATATATATATATATATATATATTCAGTATTATTATATACGTGCATCTGTGAAAATTTTCAAGCAATCTTTTTGTGATTTGAACCCTCAAATCAGACGCAATTTTTTCATTTTTCGAAAAAGTAATTATTTTAAATTTTATTAGGGAGCGGTGATTACTTTCACATTCTAATTCAATGTAGAATGATCACTCATTTCCGAGACAAGTTTTAAAATAAAAAAGACCCCTCTCCTCTCGTTTGTAAGTAAAATTTAAAAAAATCAAAATAATTTCACTCGTCTTCCCATTTGTCTTTTCCAACGCTGACTTTTTGGGAAATGGGGGATCATTTCAAGTTGAATTAAAATGTGAAAGTGAACCCCCACTTAATAAAATGTAAAATAATTGTTTTTTTTTCGGAAAAAATCGCGGTGAGTTTGAGGGTCTAATTAGTTTAAGTATAAAAATAAAAGTAAGTAAAGTTGACGAACGTAGTCGAGGGCGACCAGAAGGCTCCCTTTTCAATAGCTACTCCACCGAATCGTAGGGGAGGGCGCTAATCCTTTCCCTGGATTGCTCCACTTTACCCTTGATACGTATCTTATATTGCTGAGTGTTAAGAAAGGAGGTATCAAGTACCATTTTTAAACGCTTTGGTATTGAACCCAGGTCTCTCGGACTCCGGTGAACTTGAACGGGTACACGACTGGAATTATATTTATATTTCAATAAATTAGTTGTTTTAAAAACGTATCTAAAAAAAAGAAAAAGTACAGTGTAGCCCGGATATAAGATACCGGAGAACAAGTATCTTATATCCGGGTTTGGTCTATTTTGCTTAGGTAACACAGTCTCTAATTTAGGACCAGAGGGAACTTCTCTTATATTAGGATATCTTATATTAGGATATCTTATATCAAGATCTCTTATATCAGGGTCTCTTATATCCGGGTTACACTGACTATATCAACCATTCGAGTTGATTAGAATCTAAAATAAACTTGATTTGACTCACCCGTTAATGGCTGTCCCATAAATATCAGTTTTAAAGAAAGAAAAATACAATTATCACATCTGACTGACTGACTTCAATTTGGACGACTGGTTTTTAAAATTAGAAGTGGTTATCGTTGTTGGAAATGGACTTAGCAATAAGAGTTCAAATTCTAGACGAGATTGCATTTCACATGGCGCTAATAACCCTAGAAAGCTATGAATCTTACTATTCTCCCTCAAATTATAGGTAAAATAGTAGGGCAGACTCGGCTCTAAAACTTTCTTATGGCAACCGGCACAGGAGAAGGAAAACCCTGAATTCCCCCCAATTAAATTTCGCTTAAAAAATTGACCATGCGTCTCAAGAAGGTGGTAAATGCATACTGGTGTAGGGGTTAGGAAGATTTGTTCGTTGGTTATTTGGGTTTTTTGGGTCTTGGGTTTAGATATCTGACTCTGTTGGTTTTCTTCTTACGCCATCTTAATTCGTTGGGCGTCTTCTTCTCTGTGAAGGCTACAAAGGAATATCTGAGGGAAAGAAGAAAAGAGACCAAGATACTTTTTAGATTTCAACTTTATTTCTGGGTTCAACAACCATTCTGTGGGTGAGAAAAATTCTTCCTGAATCCAAATGAAATTGTCGCGTCTCCCAGACAAAGTGTTAAAATATACTAGTCGTCTCCGGTAGTTGTTGGCCCAGTCGGCTGGGGCTACAGAATACATCGACTGCTTCTCTGCTGAGGAGTAAGACTGCCCCAACGAGTGTCCTGAATAAGACACTAAGCAATATGATAGTGCAGCTCCAGTAATGTTGTATTTTGGGGAATGCGGAGTACTCCTTCATTGCCATCGCTCCCAGATCCACTCTGACTCAGAGTGGTAGCACCTGACAAGGTCCTATCTATGGATCAAATAGAACTAAACTGTGTACTTATGCTAAACTGAATTGCTTGAAATAGAGCTGTTTTGACATCTCAGCTGCGCACTTATGCAAACTGAATTGTTTGAAATAGAACTATTTTTACATTTAAGTGTGTAAACAAAAAAAAACTGTATTCATGCTGAACTGAATTGTTTGAAAGAGAACTGTTTTTGACATTTAAATTGTGTACTTATGTTAAATGGAATTGTTTGAAATAGAACTGTTTTTGATATTTAGATTGTGTTAAACTGAATTGTTTGAAATATGTATAAAATGGTTTTGGCATTAAATAACCTACAATGGTTGATATGCCAAAAAGAAGAAAAAAACAAAAACAAACCAAACCAATGGACCAATTCTCGTTGAAACGATCTCAAATTTTATCAGTAGGTGCAGAAACAGCTCAAAATTCTACATATAACGTTTCATGCTTTTTTTTTCACGTATAGAAATGCCATTCTCTGAAAAAGGAAAGAAAGAATTTTGAGAGGTTTCTACACATGCTGTTAAAATTTGAGATTATTTGAATGAGAATCGATCGAGTTATTAGCTTATGCCTTTTCTGAAACACCCTGTATTCCTACTTCAGATTATATCAACTTTTTTTTAAAAACACCCATATATATATATATATATATATATATTGTCGTTTCTTCTTCCTGCCTTTCGAAAAGGCGACTCCGACATTTCGTGGCTCTGTCTTTATGCATATAGTTGGCCATAGATTCTATACGTGTGACTGATGTTAATTTATAAGCTGAAAGTATTTGTGCAGATGAATTTCCGTTCTGTTTCCTTGGTTTCAGACTTACATCCGTCCTTCCAATGACATTTTCTTCTTGGAAGCCGAAGAACAGCCATTCGTGCATGAATGCATGTTGAAGCATTACCAAGTAGTGCCACTCACCTCCTGTCGTTCTATATGCGCTGAGCAATCAAAAATAGGTGTAATGTGCGACGGTTTACAACTCAAGGAAACGAACAGGATAAGAAGAATATAATGAAATGGTAGCTATTGAATTTGATATTTACGGTGCTGGGGCGCATAATGGTATTATCATTTGCGCAGAGGATGAGAGGTTCTGGACTATTTGAAGAAGCGGTTGTCTCTGGGAAGACTGTAAAGAGATAAAACTGTGATAGTAACTCGAGAGAGAAAGAAAAAAAAAGAGAGAGAGAAAAGAATAGAACACTGAGAGAGAAGGTGAAAGGAGATAGAGAAAGAAAGAAAGATGACTGCCAGTGTAGAGAAGAGGAGTTTCACCGGGCTTAGATTTATTAATAAGATTCGATGAGACCGCGCATGCGTCGATAATATAAATGACGGCTCTCCAGTTAATAGCGTTAATGTAGCGGGTGATAGGAAGAATGCGCTAGAGACAAACGCCATCTGGCAGCGTAAAACAGAGTAGAAAGGAGGAAGGAAGGACTAAAAACAGAGAAGGATGAAAGTTAGAGAACTCAACGAGCTGGATTTGTGATGATAGCACTTCTGTAAGATTTTACAAACACATGATAAACCGATTAATAAAAGCGGCACTCAGTGACGAACAGAATCAGATGTTACTGTTTGGAAACTATCCGCCATTCAACCTTAACGGATATTAGAATACATTGTCTGTATCCTCTGTAGAGATGTAAAAAAAAAAAAGCCCCAAAAAGGGTGTGTCTTGAGTATAAGACAAAAATGTATCTGATGGTGAGGTACATGTTCTGGAGATATACGTAGTGTGTACTGAATCGCCATAAAGAAAGCAGGAATGGCACTTTCAAAAATATACACGTCTCTTTATTCTTTCGAAATGGTATGTAGGTGTGTGAGAGGCAGAAACAGAGAGGCGAAGACAAAATGCCATATTGAGCCATAACTTCTTCTCTTGACCATAGCACGCTGTGTTATCTATATAACTGTGTATAAAAGACTACAAAAAATGTTATCATAAACCCTGACAGGTTGATATGTCACGAAAATCAATCAAACAATCAATCAATCAGTCTTTTTCTTTATCTAAATCATATAACTGTTAGCAAACAAAAGTCTTTTATTAGGAATAATAACTTGAAATCATATAATTATTAGTATTTGATAAAAAAACTTAAAACTCGGTGCGCAACTGTAAATTATTTGTTGTCTAAATTTCTGAGACGAAGCTTGATGATTTTTATCCTGAAGGGTTTTTCGGACAATTGTCTTCATCTTTATTGTTATTTCCACAACGTTTCGGCCGATATGTTCCCCGGCCTTCTTCAGGTATTTGTCGAACTCGGGAACCTACACGGAACTTCGAATTACGTCCTTTATTGAATCTACGGAGGTCACCTGTTCCGATTCCGTTAGCCATAACCGGGTACAAGTGTTAAGTATTCCTGTATTGTTACTCACCTACAGTCAGGATTCACTCTAAACTGTCCAGCAGGACACATAGCGTAACGGTTATTGGCATTGGTTCCATAAGCTTCTAAGGAGACAATCATCTGGAGGTTGCAGGTTCAATCCTGACTGCAGGCGAGTAACAATACTCGGTATGAACCCCTTTATCCTGCTAGAGGTTAAATAGTACCACTACTGTTCTTCTAGAAGGATGGCTTTGGCATTGATTAACCTAGAAAAGTTGATGTGCCATTAAACAAAGAAACCAAACCTATACTACTGGGCGCAAATTATTTGTATTTGATAGGAATACTTGAAACCATACAACTGTGTGCAAATTATTTGTATTACATAGGAATACTTGGGAAAGGTATGAATTCAATTATTCTCCCTCCAGCTATGGGTAAATAGCAGGGCAGACTAGGTTCTTCAGCCTTGGTGAGGCAACTAGTCTAGGAGAAGGGAAACTCTGAATTCAAACCTGTTAAAGTCTGCTTAAAAATTGTCCTTGTGTCATATCCTGCTCGAGCGGAGGGGTTGGTCAATGGAGGTGCCCGTGGTGTAACGGTTATCGTCGTAGGAAATGGACACAGCGACACGAGTTCACATCCTGGATGAGACTGATTGCGTTTCACATTGCACTAATACTCTTGGGAAAAGTATGAATCCAATATTCTCCCTCCGGCAATGGGTAAATAGCAGGGAAGACTAGATTCTTCAGCCTTGGTGAGGCAACTAGTCTAGGAGAGGGAAAACTCTGAATTCAAACCTGTTAGAGTCCGCTTAAAAATTGACCTTGTATCATATCCTGCCTGAGTGGAGGGGTTGGTAAATATGGTCTCTTTGATTACTGTAGCTGGAAATTTCATGCGACTAAAAAAAAGAAAAATAACAAACAAAAACAATCAACTGTCAGATTATTGTGGGTGTGCGTTTTTTTAACGCGTCAAACTGCCAGTCAAAGGAACTGTGAGGTAACAATTATTTTAGTTTTTATACTGCTCTACATATCGGTATCTGAGCACTTTTTAATCCAATACTTTAATGAAATGATTGTTTTTTCGTATAAGAGTTTATCTTCTTTGTCATATATGCAGGGTGTTTTATGATTAACGAAACAAAGCCGCGGCTACTCAAATCTTTCTTGTTGACCTTATTTTCTTTCTTTTTTCAGATTTGTGCAGAGAAATAGTCAAGATTTTGAGCCATTTAACGAAATTTAGCAAAATTCTGCCTTGGACGATGGAGAAGAAATGTGAAGACATATTACGAAGATTGTTCAAGCAAAATACAAAAGAAAGTTTAATTTCAACACATCTCTAAACAGGAATCAGGTTTTCAAGTTGGTCAAGAATTTTTAGGGTCATGGCACTTGTGAAGATGGTAGGACAAATTATTACTCACTATCTGAGTCTCCGATAACACTCAAAAGGAAAGTGCACTGGTTTTCAACAATCCTGCGCACCGCATTGAACTGAATGGCGGACATACCAAGAATATTCTTTTGGGATTCTCCTGACATTTTTCATTCATGTTTGAGACTCAATGGTTGCAAGTTATAAAACGTTATCTTTCTATCTTTCAATAAAAGTAATTTTCGTTACTTTATCGTTTGTGTTCCTTGATTTATGTCCGATCATTTTGTTAAAAAAACTCTAGTGAAAGACCATCAGCTAATACTGTTGTGAAAGACTCTAAAGGAGTAAATAATAATATCACAATAATAATTATTATTGCGATATTATTATTTATTCATTTATCATTTCTAGGGATTATAATCCCTAGAAATGATTGAATAGTTCTATTTGATCCATAGTTGGGATCAACACAGGTACTCCCACTTTGAATCAAAATCTCCTGAAGCTTCAGAACTGGAGCCTCATCATCAGAAAATCTAATATTTAGATAACTTTTAAATTGTTGATTATATGTTTTTTTAAATTTTAGGAGAATAAAATTTTTTTCATTGATTTATGTCCAATCATTTTGTTAAAAAAATTGAAAAACTCCCTGAATATATATATATATATATATATATATATATATATATATACAGGGAGTTTCAGAATTTCATATATAACACATCACTCAATAAGTCCTGGGCCTGACATATAGATGGCGCCACTAATAAAAAAAATCCATATGGTTTTTATAAAGTACTAACCTTCAAATGACATGTGGCAAAATCGGATAATTAGTTTACAAATTACAGTTATTTAACTAAAGCTACTGTTTACCGGGCCATTGGTCTAATGAGGAGAGTGTTCGCTAATCGTCTGGTAGATCGGGGTTCAATCCCAGGTCGAGTCATACCAAAGAATAAAAAAATGGTACTTGATGCTGCCTTGCTTAACGCTCAACATTATAAGGTAAGGATCAAAGGTAAAGTGGAGCAATCTCGGGAATAGAGTAGCACCCTCCCTTACACCTCGATGTAGTAGCTATTGAAAAGGGAGCCTTCGGGTCATCCTCGACCAAGGTCGCCAACTTTACTTACTTTTATTGTTACAAATTTTCAAAACAATGGAAAAATCTGAATTTCGTGTCACGAGAAAAAATTGCTTTCTCATGGGAAAATACTGTTCAAGCAAAGCAACGGCTCGATAAGTGTTATTCGGACTCTGCTCCGTTGGAAACAACGGTTAAGCGGTGCTATGCTGAGTTTAAACACGGTCATATAGACACAAATGATGCTGAATGCTCAGCTCGCCCAAATTCGGCAGGTGTCCCGGTAAACGCCAAAAAACTCCACAAACTCATTTTGGTCAATCATAAATTGAAGTTGTGAGAGACAGCAGAGGAATTGAAGATATCAAAAGGCAGTCTGTTCACCATTTTGCATGAACATTTGTAGAAGAAAATAATGGATTGTAATCCGACAGTTTGTAAAGAAAAATTGATAACAAGGTAATCCAAGTAGAAGGAGAGATTTATTGAGAAACAAAGTCGACACTATTGCGTTTCGGTTCTGCTGAACCATCATCAGGGCTATGAGGGGTTATATTATTGATGTTATAAAAAGTGTAAAAATATATAAAAACTTTGGAAAAGTTGTATAACAAGAAAAAGTTGGCTGTTTGATCAATGAATCAGCGTTCATTTCTTTAAACTACGTCACCTGACCTATTAGGAACATTGTGCACAATGCACACTCCGTTCGTTCATCGAGAGATTTCGTATCATTCCTTGTTTACGACGAAGTTTAAATCCTATAAGTCTGTTTAAAAAAAATTTTATTAATGTATGTGCCTTGGAAAATCCTAAAATACGAATAAAAGCCTCAAGGCACAGACTTATGTAATCCAAGAAAATATTAGGATAAACTAAGAACGCTGGACATACTGAGAAAAGCTGTATTCCAAGTGGATGCTGCATCTACTCACAGTCGATCAAAAACAACGTGTCGACAATTCAGAGTGTTTTTTGCAACTGTTTCAACGCAACAAAAAAGACTTTTTGCGCAAATATGTGACAATGGATGAAACAAGGATCCACCACTTCATTTCGGAGTCAAATCGGCATTCAGCTGAGTTGACAGCAGTTGGTAAGAGCCGTCCAAAGTAACCAAAGACGTAAACATCAGCTGGCAAGGTTTTAGCATCCTGTGACAATACACCGCTGGCCGACCCCCACTATCTCAACCTCCTAAACCATTCTTGGCCATCAGATCGTCTAGTGGTTTCTCACATCTCCGGCCAAGGGTATTTCACATTTCTTTACGGACACTCAAAACATAACATACACAACCGAGAGGGTGGAAGAAAAGAAACAAACAATCACGGACTTAGGTTAACTCCAAGCGCAAGAAGGGAGAAGTTTGTAACACTTTTCTAGCATTCTGTGAGCTATCGCGAGCATGTATTCGAGCGAAATTCTCACAAAGTCACCAGGAACGCTGACTCATCCTCTCACGCTGGCCAACTCGGCTTCTGGGTCCACACATCCAAGCAATCGGCTTTCCCCGACTTCCGTTGACTGCCCTGTTCTGTTCACTTCTCTGTTCTGCCCACTGCTCATGTATGCCTATTTCTCTTGACTCCGGGATCTTCCTTCCCTCGTCCTCTTCCGGTCTCATGGGAAATCTCACGTGCAAGCCCTTTGTGTGGGTTATCGCGCCAAAACAGTTAAAGGAATCTTCTGCCTAGCACTTACCCACACCCACAGAAATGAATGCCACCCATCGTGTCACACTCCGTATTTTGGAATGCGCAAGGTATTTTGCTCATCGATTACCTTGAGAAAGGAAAGAACCATCAATAGCGAATATTGTTTAGCATTATTGGTGCGTTTGAAGGAAGAAATCGCCACCCCCCAAAAAACTACCACGAATGAAGAAGAAAAAAGTGCTCTTCCACCAAGACAATGCGCCGTGTCACAAATTGATCACAACGATAGCAAAACTACATGAATTGCATTTCGAATTGCTTCTGCATCCACCATATTCTCCAGATCTGACCCCCAGCGACTACTGGCTGCTTGCAGACCTCAAAAGAATGCTCCAGGGAAAGAGATTTGGCTCCAAAGAAGAAGTAGTATCGGAAACTGGGGCGTATTTTGAGACCAAAGACAAATCTTTGGACAAAAAAGGACATCGAATTGTTTGAGAAACGTTGGAATTAGTACATCACCCGAGAAGGAGACTGTTGATGAATGAAGTCGAATTTTGTCAAAAAGTTTTATTAGTTAGGCCTGAGACTTATCGAATGATGTGTTATATATATATATATATGTACATATATATATATATGTGTGTGTGTATGTGTGTGTGTATATATGTGTGTGTGTGTGTTCAAGAGGAGCACAGAGTGTGGAGAAATTATCCATCGTTTATTTGAAACTAAAAAAGCCAGAGGGGTGAATATATAATATAATACAATAATATATATATATATATATATATATATATATGTATCCACATACACATACACACACAAAGACCGAGGAGACATAAGCCAATATGTCATAATTAGGACAATCTATCTTTGTTTCGTCGCCATTAAAACAGTTTGTCAAATCAGTTCATCTCTTGAGTAGTGGATGTGCCCGTGGTGTAATGGTTATCGTTACAGAATATGGACACGGCGATACGAGTTCAATTTCTGGACGAGACTGATTGCATTTCACATAGCACTAATACCCTTGGGAAAGGTATGAATCCAATTATTCTCCCTCCAGCTATGGGTAAATAGTAGGGCAGACTAGGTTCTTCAGCCTTGGTGAGGCAACTAGTCTAGGAGAAGGAAAACTCTGAATTCAAACCTGCTAAACTCCGCTTAAAAAATTGACCTTGTGTCATATCCTGCCCGAGCGGAGGGGTTGGGTAAAGAGGATCTCTTGAGTAGTTTTGCTATAATTATTTACAATGTCGGCTCATATGAGAATGAATTTCAACAACATTCCCAACGACTTATCAACGGATCGATGAATAAATAAGTAATAAATCTTTGGGAATTCGATTTCAAATGTTAAGAAAACATTCTTACAATATATATATATATATATATATATATATATATTTCCAAAATCATTTTGTTGTGGATCCCTTATATTAAGAGTCAGCAACCTGCCCGTGGTGTAATGGTTATCGTCGTAGGAAATGGACACGGCGACACGAGTTCAAATCCTAGACGAGACTGATTGCATTTGCTCATAGTACTAATACCCTTGTGAAAAGTATGAATCCAATTATTCTCCCTGCAGTTATGGGTAAATATTAGGGCAGACTAGGTTCTTCAGCCTTGGTGAGGCAACTAGTCTAGGAGAAGGAAAACTCTGAATTCAAACCTGTTAAAGTCCTCTTAAAAATTGACCTTGTGTCATATCCTGCCCGAGCGGAGGGGTTGGTAAATATAAACCTACGGCCTGCTGGCCGTATTCGACCTGCCACCTGATATCATCCGGCCAGCAGTTTCTAGTAGTAATATTATATTAATCTGTTTGGCAGAACAGATAGGCAGTAGCTTAGTCGCCTTTTTAAATTGATAAACCTACATTAAAGACCTCATGTTACGTAATATTTCTCGGTTGAGAATTGTTATTTCTTTCTCAAGGTATTGATATATTATATTATCTTGATTCTTAAATTTTGGTAATGAAAAAGCGAAATCTATTAATGAAAATAGGATAATCAGGTATAATTATTTCTATTTACTGACTACACTGATAGATGAAGCTCTCCATCTTCTCACATATATGTTGAATAAGGTTGCCGATACATATTGTAAGAGATATCTGCAACATTCTTTTGATAGTGTTGCATATTAAAATTGACAGAGCCGTCAATCAGGGATGTCTAGGACAGGATCTTTCAGCTTTGTAAACAAAGTGATTACAGGAAAACAAGCGATGCGTGGGTGTAGGCAGATCACGTGAGTTGACAGCCGGAAGGACAACTGGAACACATAAGCGTTATAAAATTCTATAAACACGGGTACCCACGGAGAGTCACGGTCAGCCAGTTAGAGTCAAATCTAAGTCAGGAAATAAGCCGCCCTATGCGCCACTCAGAGTCAGTGGCCCACAGCGGACCCCGGTTGAGAACATCTCGCTGAGAAAGCAAAGACATAAGGCACTGAATATGTAATCACGACATGGGTTAAGAAAAGGTCAATATAGCAGTCAACATAGCAGTCCTGTGCCAGTCTGTCTTTCTGTCTCCCTGTCTTTGTCTCTCTCTCTTTCATTTTCGCTAGTCTCGCCCCTTTCGAGAAGTAATAAAAAGATATAGATCATTTTAGAAAGAAAAGTGTTCGAGTCATTCATTCTTTCATCATGGCTACACAACAATAGGATCGCTTTCAAAATATCGTGTAATTATAAACAGGTATAATAAAACCAAAATCTCTTTTGTGAAATTTGAAAAAAAGAACGATAGATATTGTGGAAAAATTCTTTATGCGAAAGTTCATTTGCCTTCTTCGCATGAAAGAAAGGAGAGAAAATTGTTCCATTGAAGACTTTTGTATGGAAATAAAAACTGTAAGTTGTTTATTTGCCATTCCTGGATGAATGCAAAGACTCGCAATTATTTCAGTATCAATTTTTTTATTT
>OY757944.1:57803568-57858568 GCA_963585895.1 Sepioteuthis lessoniana | reverse complement strand
TGAGTATAGAGACAGAGAATTGTTTGTATGTCCACATTTAATGAACTGAGAGAGAGAGAGAGAGAGAGAGAGAGAGAGAGAGGGGGAGAGAATCGATCATTTATCGATATCTAATGAGTATAGAGGCAGAGAATTGTTCGTATGTCCACATTTAATTAACTGAGAGAGAGAGAGAGAGAGAGAGAGAGAGAGAGAGAGAGAGAGAGAGTCGATCATTTGTCGATATCTAATGAGTATAGAGACAGAGAATTGTTTGTATGTCCACATTTAATGAACTGAGAGAGAGAGAGAGAGAGAGAGAGAGAGAGAGAGAGAGAGAGGGAGAGAGTCGATCAATTATCGATATCTAATGAGTATAGAGACAGAGAATTGTTCGTTTGTTCACATTTAATGAACTGAGAGAGAGAGAGAGAGAGATAGTCGATCATTTTTCGATATCTAATGTGTATAGAGACAGAGAATTTTTCGTTTGTCCACATTTAATGAGCTGAGAGAGAGAGAGAGAGAGAGAGAAAGAGTCGATCATTTATCGATATCTAATGAGTATAGAGACAGAGAATTGTTCGTTTGTCCAGATTTAATGAACTTAGAGAGAGAGAGAGAGAGAGAGAGAGAGAGAGAGAGAGAGAGAGAGAGAGAGAGTTGGTCATTTATCGATATCTAATGAGTATAGAGACAGAGAATTGTTCGTATGTCCACATTTAATGAACTGACAGAGAGAGAGAGAGAGAGAGAGAGTCGATCATTTATCGATATCTAATGAGTATAGAGACAGAGAATTGTTCGTTTGTCCACATTTAATGAACTAATTTGCCGATATTTAATGTGTTGAGACAGACAATTGTTCGTATGTACACATTTAATAATCGGTGAGATGAAGAATTGTTCATTTGCAGACATTTAATGAACGATGGAACAGAGAATTATTCATTTTCCGACATTTAACAAACAGAGAGACAGAGAATTGTTCATTTGCCCCACATTTAATGAACGAAGGGATAGAGAATTCTTCGTTTGCACATATTCAATGAACAAAGAGACGAGAAATTCATAATCTGTCGACGTTTAATAAACAAAGAGACAGAGAATTGTTTATTTGCTGACACTTGAAAAACATTAAACGTATCAATAGAAATGTTAATTTTCCCACATATGATGAACTGAGAAAGAGAGCAAGTGAGGGAGAAGATAATTTTAGGGAGTCGTTTATGAGCGTAGTGAGACAGAGAGAAAGAGAGAGAGAGAGAGGGGGGAATAAGAGAGAGAGAGAAAATAGTTTTGGGGAGCCATTTTATAGGCGTAGAGAGAGAGAGAGAGAGAGAGAGAGAGAGAGAGAGAGAGAGAGAGAGAGAGAAAGAAATAGTTTTTGGGAGTCATTCATGAGCCGAGAGAGAGAGAGAGTGAGAGAGAGTGAATGAGAGAGAAAGAGAAAATAGTTTTGAAGAGCCATTTAATAAGTGGAGAGAGATAGAGAGAAAGAGAAAGAGAAATAGTATTTGGGAGCCATTCATGAGAGAGAGAGAGAGAGAGAAAATAGTTTTGGGGAGCCATTTAATAAGTGGAAAGAGAGAGAGAGAGAGAGAGAGAGAGAGAGACTGAGAAATAGTTTTTGGGAGCCATACATGAACAGAGAGAGAGAGAGAGAGAGGAGAGAGAGAGAGAGAAAGACAGAGAGAGATTGATAGAGAGAGAAAGAGTGAATGAGAGAGAGAGAGTGTGAGAAAATAATTTGGGGAGCCATTTAATAAGTGGAGAGAGAATCAGAGACAGAGAGACAGAGAGAAATAGTTTTTGAGAGCCATTGATGAGCCGAGAGAGAGAGAGGGAGAGAGTAAGATTGTGTGAGAGAGAGAGAGAGAGAGAGAGAGAGAGAGAGAGAGAAAGAGTGAATGAGAGAGAAAGAGAAAATAGTTTTGGGGAGCCATTTAATAAGTGGAGAGAGAGAGAAAGAGAGAGAGAGAGACGGAGAGACAGAGAGAAATAGTTTTTGGGTGCCATTCATGAGCCGAGAGAGAGAGAGAGAGAGAGAGAGAGAGACATCGAGTGAGAGAGAGAGAAAGAGTGAATGAGACAGAGAGAGAGAAAATAGTTTTGGGGAGCCATTTAATAAGTGGAGAGAGAGAAAGAGAGAGAGAGAGAGAGAGAGAGAAATAGTTTTTTGGTAGCCATTCATGAGCCGAGAGAGAGAGATTGAGAGAGAGAGAGAGAGAGAGAGAGAGAGAGAGAGAGAGAGAGAGAGAGAGAAATAGTTTTTGGTAGCCATTCATGAGCCGAGAGAGAGAGATAGAGAGAGAGAGAGAGAGAGAGAAAGAGTGAATGAGAGAGAAAGAGAAAATAGTTTTGGGGAGCCATTTAATAAGTGGAGAGAGAGAGAAAGAGAGAGAGAGAGACAGAGAGACAGAGAGAAATAGTTTTTGGGTGCCATTCATGAGCAGAGAGAGAGAGAGAGAGAGAGAGAGAGAGAGAGAGAGGGAAAGAGAGAGAGAGACATTGAGTGAGAGAGAGAAAGAGTGAATGAGACAGACAGAGAGAAAATAGTTTTGGGGAGCCATTTAATAAGTAGAGAGAGAGAGAGTGACAGACAGAGAAAAAGTTTTTGGGAGCCATTCATGAGCCGAGAGAGAGAGAGAGAGAGAGAGAGAAAGAGTGAATGAGAGAGAAAGAGAAAATAGTTTTGGGGAGCCATTCAATTATTGAAGAGAGAGAGAGAGAGAGAGAGAGAGAGAGAGAGGGAGAGAATTGTTTATTTGTTGACAGTTAAAGAAATGAGAGAATAGTTTATTTACCACCTTTTTATACTTGATTAATGAGTACATTGTTCGCCAATGGTCCGGGAGACCGGGGTTCAATTTCAAGTCGAGTCATACCAAAAACGCAAAAAATGGTACTTGATGCCTCCTTGCTTCACAGTCAGCATTATAAGGTTGGAATCATGGGTAAAGTGGATCAATCCAGGGAATGGAGTAGCTCCCTCCCCTACACCTTGGTGTAGTAGTTATTAAAAAGGGATCCTTCTGGTCACCCTTGACTAAGGTCGCCAACTTTACTTATGCTACATATGTATGGATATAAAAAGGAATCTTGTATATTTGCCTAGTCTATAAGTTTTAAAAAAATGCAATCATTAAATTGTGTATTTGATATATCTGTGTTGATGTGGAAACTGAGAATTGTATATATTTCATTTTGGTAAATTCTGATTATTATATAATTTCCATGTTAAAAGAATTATACATATTTACCAGTCCCTCCGCTCGGGCACAAGGTTAATTTTTTAAGTGGAGTTTAAAAGGGTTGGATTCAGAGTTTTTTTTTTCTCCTAGACTAGTTGCCTCGCCAAGGCTAAAGAACTCAGTCTGCCCTACTATTTACCCATAGCTGGACGGAGAATAATTGGATTCATACCTTTCCCAAGGGTATTTGTGCTATGCAATCAGTCTCGTCCAGGTTTGAACTCGTGTCGCCGTGTCCATTTCCTACGACGATAACTATTACACCACGAGTACTGTTAAAAGAATTATACATTTGCCATACTGAGAAAAACTATCTGTGATTTGTATATTTGCCATATTGTAAAAATCTGAGAATTGTATATTTGGTATGCAGATAAATCTGTGAATTGTATATTTCCCATGTTGGTAAAATCTGAGTATTGTATATTTGCCACGTTGAAAACAATCTAAGAACTGTATACTTGCCATGTGGAAAAAAATCAGTGAATTATATATTTGCCATATAGTAAAAATCTGAGAAATGTATATTTGCGCTGCTTGTAAAATCTATTTGCCATGTTGTAAAAATCTGAGAAATGTATATTTGTTCTGCTAGTAAAATCTATTTGCCATGTTGTAAAAATATGAGAATTGTATATTTGTGCTGCTTGTAAAATCTATTCGCCATGTTGTAAAAATCTGAGGATTGTATATTTGTGTTGCTTGTTAAATTTATTTGCCATGTTGTAAAAATCTGAGAAATGTATATTTGTGCTGCTTGTAAAATCTATTTGCCCTGTTGTAAAAATCTTAAAATGTTTTTATGCCTATAAACACGTAGAAAATATCAATTGATTATTTTCCATGTTCGGTTGGACGTTGTGACTGAGAAATAATTTTCTGTCATAAGATAATACTTCTAGATTTCTAATTTTCCATTTCTGTAAGAACGTATTGACGTTTTTTTATTTCCTTTGTACCTGATTCAGGGAAAGTAGATGCTAAGCTCATTTTCTTTTCTATTAGAGCAGAAAATCAGTTCAGTTTTGAAAGGATTATTTATGATATAGAAATATAGATAAAGTTGTTTGGTTTGGTTTCTTTGTTTAATGGCATATCAACCTTTGTAGGTTATTTAATGCCAAAGCTATTCTCCTAGAAGAACAGTAGTGGTACCATTTAACCCATTGCTGGGAGGATTAGGGGGTTCATACCTTTCCCAAGGGTATTTGCCCGAAAGTGAACGTATTAGCGCGACTGGAGAACGAACTCGCGTACTACGATTCCGCAGTCCATCGCTTTAACCATTACACCACGAGGACACCACCCCAGATAAAATTGTGTATTGTGTCTATGTTAGGATGAAACATTCTAACAAATCTAAGTTTATCAGGGAATGTCACATACTTCATCATCTTCAAGATGCTTGCACAAATTTCTCGGACTCTCTCTCTCTCTCCATCTGTCAATATCATCCATTGCTTCCGGAAGGGTTTCCAAACTACATCCTGTCTCTGCACAGAGCTAAAATGGAGAAGTTCTTGCTGGTCGGCACACACGGGCACATCCATGTGAAAGGGTCCATTGAAGAACGTCACTTATGAGTTTGTCCTTGCTCCTTCAGCAGTGTCTCAGATGTCTTGCTCGTCCTACTCGGATGGTTTTAGAAATGGGAGGTAAGTGGCCGAAGAGTCATTGTTTTGTGGGGTGTTGCTTCCAGGATTTGTTCAATATGGCTCGTAGGATTCTTGTGCAATTCTTGTCAAGCTTTTTCTTCATGCGTTTTGTCAGCGTCCATGTGGTGCATCCGTACAGTAGTATTATCATAATCCCTGCTTGGAAGAAATACCGTTTTATTTTATCGGATAGATCAGACTTCCATATAATCGATAGACTATGGATAACAGTCCACGCCTTCGCTTGGTGCATATCAACATTGCTTTCAGTTGATGAGACACTGCTGCCGATGTACTTGAAATTGTCTGAAAACCACCATTTAGAGTTGAGATAACTACTTCACGTTTAAAACACATATAGTCCTCTTTGCATTCATGTGGAGACCAATGCCTCCAGCAACCTGATTTTGGCTATGTAGCAGGGATTCGGCTTAGGTAGATGTATTTGTAAGAAGCATTATATCATCTGCATAGTCTGCGTCCGTTATAGTTTCTGCGGGATAATGTCAG
Source organism: Sepioteuthis lessoniana (assembly GCA_963585895.1). NCBI lineage: Eukaryota > Metazoa > Mollusca > Cephalopoda > Myopsida > Loliginidae > Sepioteuthis > Sepioteuthis lessoniana. Next base: position 57,853,170 of record OY757944.1, on the reverse strand, counting down.
CTGTTTGCCTTTTTTCTTTTTTTTAGTATGAAGCCACTTTCTTTTATTAGATCTAACGACATTCAAAGTACATTGTTTAGGTTGACCATAAACCAGTATGGTGCTAATGCATCTCCTTGCAGAACTCTAGCAACAATGTCAAAGAACTCTGTGTCACCATCCGGTGAGCGAACCTTGACTTTCGTGTTTCTAAAGGAAGTGATTAGGAGCCATTTTCCCGAATTTTGCAAAATTATTCTTTTGAAAGGTTTATTTACGATGTAAAAATATAGATAAGATTAGTATTGCATTGTTGTATATATGTTAGAAAGGAACGTTCGAATAAATCTAACTCTATTAGGGATTGTCACAAATAAATGCTTTGATCTTCATAGAGATATTGATTTTCTTCTGACAATTCGCACGTCAAGATATGTTAAGATTTTTCCTCGGATTTTTCCATCGATGCAAATAACTCCAACATTTCTCTGATACACAGCTTGCTAAGGTTGAGAAAAGATCAGTTGTCTGGAATCGACGGAGAAATGCTTCGAAATAAATACGAATGTGAATCAACTAAAGAGAAAAGGAACAAAGGGAGTAATTAAAGTAATTGTTAAAGAAACACAAAGTTGAATCTGAACAATTAACAGAGAAAAGATCAATATAATTATCATAAAATTAAGGTAGAATTAACTAAGGAAATATCAAGTCCAATAAGCATGAATAAGATTGATAAACCATAATTACAACTGAACAGGCAGAATGACAAATCAAGAACAATTACTATACGAGGGAATGAAAAGTCAAATAATCGAATATAATCCTAACATGAGTAAATAAAAAGACGAATGAAAGGTTGGTTGGTTGGTTTTACAGCGTATCGACCCTTTTTAGGTCATTTAATGCCGAATCAAATTTCAAACAATCCAGTTAAGTATAAGTATAAATTTCGTTTACAAACGGTTAAATGTCAAATCAGTTCTATTTCAAACAATTCAGTTTATCAAAAGTTCAGGCATTTCTATTTCAAACAGTTCAATTTAGTAAAAGTACATAGTTTTAATGTCCAAAATGGTTATATTTTAAGCAATTCAGTTTAGAATAAGTACAGTTTAGTTATATTTGACCCTTATATAGGTCTATATCAGGTGCTACCACTCCGGGACACAGGGGACATGGGAACAATGGCAAGGAAAGGGTACTCCTCATTCCCCAAAGCCAAAGCATTACTGGAACCTTACCATCAGATTGTTTAGTGTCAGAGACAATAAACTTGTTGGGGGAGTCTTACACCTCTGCAGAGTAGTCGGTGTATTCTACAGCCCAAGCCGATTTGGAAAACGAATGACATTATTAGACGAATAATTACATACACGCATGTCAGAAATTAATGGAAAAAAATGATTACAATCAAATGATAAAGTGCCACTTTTAGACGAAAATGATTTCAATCAATGATAACATCCCATTCCTAGAAAAAAAGGAATCTGAGTAAAATGATAAAATGTCTTGAATAGACAAAGATGATTAAAGTCGAGTGATCAAGTCATATGCCTTGAATAAATGATAACTGACAAATGAAAAGTTTCCATGAATACTTGAAGATAATTACAGTAAAATAATAAAGTTCCATTACTAAGATAAATGATCAGAGTCAAATGATTAAGCGTCATACCGACACAAATAGGTTTACAGTCAGATGATGAAGTGTCATACCGAGACAATGAGGATAACAGTAAAACGAAGAAGTGTCATACTGAGACAAAGAGGATTACATTCAAATAAAGTGTCATATAGAGATAATAAAGATTACAGACAAATGATGAAGTGCTATATTGAGAAAAGAGGATTACTGGAAATGACGAAGTGTCATACATAGACAAACCGGATAAGAGTCAAATGATGAAGTGTCATACCGAGACAAAGAGGATAACAGTTAAATGATGAAGTGTTATACTGAGACAAAGAGAATTACAATGAAATGAAGTGTCATAAAAAGATAATTAACAGAACAGTCAAATGATGAAGTGACATAACTGGACAAACAGGATTACAGTCGAATGATGAAGTGTCACAAAGAGGATAAGAGACAAATGATGAAGTGTCATGCCAGGGCAAACAAGATTACAGTCAAATGATGAAGTGTTATACAGAGACAACGAGGATAACAGTCAAAGTATCAAATGTCATACCAAGTCAAAGAGGATTACAATCAAATGATGAAGTGTTATACAGAGACAAGGAGAATTACAGTCAAATAATGAAGTGTCATATTGACACAAAGAGGATTACTGTCAAATGATTAAGTATCATACCAAGACAAATAGGGATTATATCAAATGAAGTGTCATATTGAAACAATGAAGATTAGAGTCAAATGATGAAGTATCATCAAGAGACAAAGAAGATAACAGTCAAATGATGAAGTGTCATGCCGAGACAAACAAAATTAGAGTAAAATGATGAACTGAAATACCAAGACAAAGAGGATTACAGTCAAATGATGAAGTGTTATGCCGAGATAAAGAGGATAACAGACAAATGATGAAGTGCCATACCGAAACAAACAAGATTACAGTCAAATGATGAAATGCCATACGAGACAACGAGGATTACAGTCGAATGATGAAATGTCATACCGAGACAAAGAGGATTACAGTCAAATGATGGAGTCTCATACCCAGACAAAGAGGATTACAGTCAGATGTTGAAGTGTCATCCTTAGACAAAGAGGATTACAGTTAAAGTATCAAATGTAATACCAAGTCAAAGAGGATTACAATCAAATGATGCAGTGTTATAGAGACACAAAGAGAATTACAGTTGAATAATGAAGTGTCATATTGACACAAAGAGGATTACTGTCAAATGATTAAGTGTCATACCAAAGACAAACAGAATTATATCAAATGAAATGTCATACTGAAATATTGAAGATTAGATTAAAATGATGAAGTGTCATATTGAGACAAAGAGAATTACAGTCAAATGATGAAATGTCATACGAGACAAAGATTATTTGCAGTCTAATGATGAAGTGTCAGTCACAGAAAAACAGGATTACTGTCAAATGATAATGTGCCAAACCGTCAAAAAAAGGATTACCCTCAAATGATGAATTGTCATACCGAGACGAACAGGATTACAATTAAATGAAGTGTGATATAGAGATAATGAAGACTACAGTCAAATGATGAAGTGTTATACCTAATCAATCAGGATTACAGTCAAATGATTACGTGTCATATAAAGACAAACAAGATTACAGTCACATTATGAAGTGATATAAGGAGACAAAGAGGATAACAGTCAAATGATGAAGTATTATACAAAGACAAAGTGGATTACAATCAAATGTAGTGTCAAACAGAGATAATGATGGTTAAAGTCAAATGAAGTGTTATACCGAGAAGTTTACAGGCAAATGATGAAGCGTCATTCGATGAAAAAGAAGATTATAATAAAAAAAAGTGTCATACAGAGATAATGAAGATTACAGTCAAATGATGAAGTGTCATACAAAGATAAACTGGATTACAGTCAATTGATGATATGTCAAACCGAGACAAACAGGATTAATGTCAAAGAAGTGATACTCTGACACAAACAGGATTATAGTCCAATGATCAAGTGTCATACCGAAACAAACATGATTACTATCAAATGAAGTTTTATAAAGAGATAGTGAATATTACAGTCAAATGATGAAGTGTTATACATAGAAAAAGGGCTACAATCAAAGGAAGTGTCATACAGAGATAATGAATAATACAGTCAAATGATGATGTGTCATACCGAGACAAAGAGGATTACAGTCAAATGATTATGTGTCATACTGAAACAAACAGGATTGTGTTCAAACGATGATGTCATACCGGGACAAAGAGGATTACAATCAAATGAAGTGTCATAATGAGACAATGAAGATTACAGTTAAATGATGATATGTCATACCGAGACAAAGAGGATTACAGTCAAAGGATGAAGTAACATACCGAGACAAAGAGAATTACAGTCAAATGATCAAGTGTCATACCGAGAAAAAGAGAATTACAGTCAAATGATAAAGTGTTATACCGAGACAAAGAGAATTACAGTCAAATGACAATTGTTATTAAGAGACAAAGAGAATAACAGTCAAATGATGAAGTGTCATACCGAGACAAAGAATATTACAGTGAAATGATGAAGTGTCATACCGAGGCAAAGAGAATTACAGTCAAATTATGAAGTGTCATACAAAGACAATGAGAATTACAGTCAAATGATGAAGTGTCATACCGAGACAAAGAGAATTACAGTCAAATGATGGAGTGACATACCGAGATAAAGAGAATTACAGTTAAATGATGGAGTGACCTACCGAGACAAAGAGAATTACAGTCAAATGATGAAGTGTCATACCGAGACAAAGAGAATAACAGTCAAATGACAATTGTCATACCGAGACAAAGAGAAATACAGTCAAATGATGAAGTGTCACACCGACACAAAGAGAATTACAGTCAAATGATGAAGTGTCATACCGAGACAAAGAGAATAACAGTCAAATGATGAAGTGTCATACCGAGACAAAGAGAATAACAGTCAAATGACAATTGTCTCATCAAGACAAAGGAATTACAGTCAAATGAAGAAGTGTCTTACCGAGGCGAAGAGAATTACAGTCAAATGATGAAGTGTCATACCGAGGCAAAGAGAATTACAGTCAAATGATGAAGTGTCATACCGAGACAAAAAGAATTACAGTCAAATGATGAAGTGTCATACCGAGACAAAGAGAATTATAGTCAAATGATGAAGTTTCACACCGAGACAAAGAGAATTACAGTCAAATGTCGGAGTGTCATACCGAAAAAAAAGTGAATTACTGTCAAATGATGAAGCGTCATACCGAGGCAAAGAGAATTACAGTCAAATGATGAAGTGTTATACCGAGACAAAGAGAATTAGAGTCAAATGATTAAGTGTCGTACCGATACAAAGAAATTTACAGTCAAATGATGGAGTGTCATACCGAGGCAAAAAGAATTACAGTCCAATGATGAAGTGTCATACCATGACAAAGAGAATTACAGTTAAATGACAATTGTCACACCGAGAAAAAGAGAATTACACTCGAATGATGGAGTGTCATACCGAGACAAAGAGAAATACAGTCAAATGATGAAGTGTCATACCGAGATGAAAAGAATTACAGTCAAATGATGGAGTGTCATACCGAGACAAAGAGAATTACAGTGAAATGAAGTGTCATAACGAGACAAAGAGAAATACAGTCAAATGATGAAGTGTCATACCGAGACAAAGAGAAGTACAGTCAAATGATGAAGTGTCACACCGACACAAAGAGAAGTACAGTCAAATGATGAAGTGTCACACCGAGACAAAGAGAATAACAGTCAAATGATGAAGTGTCATACCGAGACAAAGAAAATAACAGTCTAATGACAATTGTCTTATCAAGACAAAGGAATTACAGTCAAATGAATAAGTGTCATACCGAGGCAAAGAGAATTACAGTCAAATGATGAAGTGTCATACCGAGGCAAAGAGAATTACAGTCAAATGATGAAGTGTCATACCGAGACAAAGAGAATTATAGTCAAATGATGAAGTGTCATACCGAGACAAAGAGGATAATAGTCAAATGTTGAAGTGTCATACCGAGACAAAGAGAATTACAGTCAAATGATGAAGTTTCACACCGAGACAAAGAGAATTACAGTCAAATGAGGAAGTGTCATACCGAACAAAAGAGAATTACAGTCAAATGATGAAGTGTCATACCGATACAAAGAGAATTACAGTCAAATGATGAAGTTTCATAACGAGAAAAAGAGAATTACAGTCAAATGATGAAGTGTCATACCGAGAAAAATAGAATTACAGTCGAATGACCAAGTGTCATACTGAGACAAAGAGAATTACAGTCAAATGATGAAGTGTCAAACCGAGACAAAGAGATTACAGTCAAATGATGAAGTTTTATACCGTGACAAAGAGAATTACAGTCAAATGTTTAAGTGCCTTGAAATAGATTTATACAGTCAAAGGATTAAGTTCCTGTCTTAGACCAAGACTGTTACTCTCAAATGACAATTGTCATACCGAGACAAAGAGAATTACAGTCAAATGATCAAGTGTCATACCGAGACAAAGATAATTACAGTCAAATGGTGAGGTGTCATAAAGAAGACAATAAGAATTATAGTCAAATGATGGAGTGTCATACCGAGACAATGAGAATTACGGTCAAATGAAGTATCATAATGAGACAACGAGGATTACAGTCAAATGATGAAGTGTCATACCGAGACAAAGAGAATTACAGTGAAATGATGGTTGTCATACGGAGACAACGAGAATTACAGTTAAATGATGAAGCGTCATACCGAGACAAAGAGAATTACAGTCAAATGATGGAGTCTCATAGCTAGAAAAAGAGAATTACAATGAAATGGTCCAGTGTCATACCGAGACAAAGAGAATTACAGTTAAATGATCAAGTGTCATACCGAGACAAAGAGAATTACATTTAAATGATGGAGTGTCATACCGAGACAAACAGAATTACAGTCAAATGAATTGTCATAATGAGACAATGAAGATTACAGTTAAATAATGATATGTCATACCGAGAGAAAGAGGATTACAGTCAAATGATGGTGTGTCATACCGAGACAAAGAGAATTACAGTGAAATGATCAAGTGTCATAGCGAGACAAAGAGAATTACAATCAAATGACCAAGTGTAATACCGTGACAAAGAGAATTACAGTCAAATGACGAAGCGTCATACCGAGACAAAGAGAATTACAGTCAAATGATGGAGTGTCATACCGAGACAAAGAGAATTACAGTCAAATGATCAAGTGTCATACAAAGAGAATTACAGTCAATTGATCAAGTGTTATACCGAGACAATGAGAATTACAATCAAATGACAATTGTCATACCGTGACAAAGAGAATTACAGTCAAATGATGAAGTGTCATACGAGAAAAAGAGAATTTCAGTCAAACTATCAAGTGTTATACCGAGAAAAAGAGAATTACAGTCAAAGGATCAAGTGTCATACCGAGACAAAGAGAATTACAGTCAAATGATGGAGTGTCATACCGAGAGAAAGAGAATTACAGTCAAATGACGGAGTGTCATACCGAGACAAAGAGAATTACAGTTAAATGATGAAGTGTCATACCGAGACAAAGAGATTTACAGTGAAATGATGAAGTGTCATACCGAGAAAAAGAGAATTACAGTCAAATGTTGAAGTGTCATACCGAGAAAAAGAGAATTACAGTCAAATGTTGAAGTGTCATACCGAGACAAAGAGAATTACTGTCAAATGATCAAGTGTCATACCGAGACAATGAGAATTACAGTCAAATGATGGAGTGTCACACCGAGACTAAGAGAATTACAGTCACATGATGAAGTTTCACTCTGAGACAAAAATATTTACAGTCAAATGATGAAGTGTCATACCGAAACAAAGAGAATTACCGTCAAATGATTGAGTGTCATACCGAGACAAAGAGAATTACTGTCAAATGATGGAGTGTCATACCGAGACAAAGAGAATTACAGTCAAATGATTGAGTGTCATACCGAGACACTCAGAATTACAGTCAAATTTTGGAGTGTCATACTGAGACAAAGAGAATTACAGTCAAATGATCAAGTGTTAACCGAGACAAAGTGGATAACAGTCAAATGGTGAAGTGTCATACCGAGACAAAGAGAATTACAGTCAAATGTTTAAGTGCCTTGAAATAGATTTATACAGTCAAAGGATTAAGTGCCTGTCTTAGACCAAGATTGTTACTCTCAAATGACAATATAACCTCCCTGAAAAAATAATTAAGCACCATTACTAGACAAAAATTATTACATTGAAATTTTCAAATGCTTTTCTTATACAAAAATACCGACTGTCAAATGATAAAGTCTTATTCTCAGACAAACAGGATCACAGTCGATTTATCAAATACCTTTCGCAGACAAACAAGTTTACATTTGAATAATGATGTGCCATTGCAAGATAAAGATGAGTACCATCGAACGATTAAGTACCATTCTTAGACGCATTTTGTTACAGTCGAATGATCAATTTCCATTTCCAGATAAACATGATCCTCGTTGAATTATGAAACCCAATTCCTAGACAAAGATCATTACAATGTTTTAATCGAATGTCATTCCTAGACAAATATAAATTCAGGCAAACATAGTCACAGTCGAATGATCATTTGCCATTCCTAAGCAATGATGGTCACAGATGACTGATGAAAAGCTATTCCTGAATAAACTAATTTATAATCAGATTGTAACTTGCTATTTATCGATTAACTAATTTAGTCAGATTATAATGTGCTATTTTTAGTCAAACTAACCAACAATCCGATGATAAAGCGATGTTTCTAGACTTGAATAATGATGAATGCGGAGTATTGGTCAGTCAGAATAAAATGTGCTATTTTTAGTCAAACTAATCTACAATGAAATGGTAAAGCGATGTTTCTAGACTAGAAAAATAATGAATGCAGCGTATTGGACAAACGAATGGTCAACGCCAATTCTCAGTCAAATAAATGCGCAGTCAGATTGTCATGTGATATATTTTCAGACAAACAATTTTAATTTAAAATAATGAAAGCAGAGTATTGGAAAAACATACCAACAGTCCAATTATCAACGCCAATTCCTAGTCAAAGTAATCTACAGTCGGATGGTCATGTGATTTATTTTTAGACAAACAATTTTAATTTAAAATAATGAAAGCAGAGTATTGGAAAAACATACCAACAGTCCAATTATCAACGCCAATTCCTAGTCAAAGTAATCTACAGTCGGATCGTCATATAATATTTTTAGACAAATCATTTTAATGTCAAATGATTCAATATAATTCATGTAAAAACATATTTTCCCTTGAAATTTCTAATCATCATACCTAACGTAATGACTATACAAATTATAATTAACTGCCATTTCTATCTCATCTCTTACTCAAGAAATAATCTGTTAGTTCTCTTCAACGCCAGAATTCATATAAAAAAAAAGTAAAGTTGGCGACCGTAGTCGAGAGTAACCCGAAGGCTCCCTTTTCGATATCTACTACACCAAGGTGTAGGGGAGGGCGCTACTCCTTACCTGGATTGCTCTACTTTACCCTTGATCCGTACCTTATAATGCTGAGTGTTAAGCAAGGAGGCATCAAGTACCATTTTTTGAGTCTTTGGTATGACTCGACCTGGGAATGAACCCATGTCTCCCGGGCCATTGGCGAACACTCTAACCGCTAGGCCAATGTCCGGTACAAAGAATTCATATAGAATTTATTTAATACTTATGCAATTTGCTGAATAAACTTTAGTATCCTGTGACATGTTTTTAAACGTAGCTCTACTGAGTTATAACCAATTCCTTTATTGTACACCGAGAAAAATTGAAGAATGATCTATACTCGTGCTTATGCAGCCTCTTAGCCATATTGTTATGGATTCGAAGTCCTCGTCGCCAGTGTTATGGCCCTGGAAAGGGTCACAAAGGGAACAGAAGACCACGGTTATAATATAGACATATATTTACAAATTTTCATCACACAACGTGTGAAAGCACGTGCCATATTGTTATGGGTTCGAACTCCTCGTCGCCAGTGTTATGGCCCTGGAAAGGGTCACGAAGGGAACAGAAGACCACGGTTATAGTATAGACATATATTTACAAATTTTCATCATACAACGTGGGTCTGGTAGCAGGGCTGAAATCCACACGCGACAGGCAGTTCCAGAAATGCCTCGGGCCCCGTCGGCATTCCCCTTTCAGGGGCGCCTCAGACGCTGGGCGATAAACCCAACCCCTCCGAAAAGGATTAAAGCCTGGAGGGACGGCCTCCCGAGGCCAGAGGTATATCCAGTGGTGAAACACACCCGAACGAACTATGCAGCACGCAACCACGGCCGGTCGAGAGCGCCCCACCAACTGGACACAATGCACCGTTAAAAAAAAGCTGGTGTGACTTCGTATTGCTACGTCTTCCGGTATTTATGGAGAGTGGTTGAGTCCATTAGTAGGTGATTCCGCTACAACAATATATATATATATATATATATATATATATATATATATATATCTGGCCAAGAAGAACTATTTTACAAATTAAACATCTAGTTCAATCATCATCATCATGTGCCGCTCGAACAGATATCCCTGACCCTCTCTCGACACTCCTCCCTATCGTTCATCTCCTCCAGCAGGTCTTCAGGGCTACATCCCGTACCCTCACATAACTGCTGTATGTATGTTCGAGCTGGTCGTCCTGCTTTTGCTCGGCCATATGTGGGGGTCCATAGGTGTACATCACTTATGAGCTCGTCCCTGCTTCTCCAGCAGTGTCCTGCATGTATGGTTCGTCTAACTTGGATAGTTTTCGTGATGGGAGGCAGGTGGCCGTATAGTTGGTGCCTTGTGGGGTGTTGCCGCCAGGACTTGTTCAATATTGCTCGCAACATTCTTGTGTAATTGCCTTCCAGCTTCTTCTCCAGCCGTTTAGTTAGCGTCCAAGTAGTGCATCCATATAGCAGTATCGATACGACCACTGCTTGGAAGAAACCGCATTTCATTTTATCGGTCAGGTCAGATCTCCATATGATCGATGGCCTATCGATAGCTGTCCATTCCACTTAATAATTCTAAAATGAATATTCATGTTCCCTATGTAAAGAACAAATACACAACGAAGAATTAAAGGTTATTCTTTGTCGAAAACCCAGATGTATTCAATAAAATTTCTACAGCGACTAAAACACAATAGAATATGTAAACGTCCTTTGTGCATAAAAAAATGTTTGCCTAGTCGGCTAGGGCTGTAGAATACTCCGACTGCATCTCCGAAGAGGCATACCCAGCCCCAACGAGTGTCCTGGATATAACACCAAACAATCTGATGGTGAGGCTTCAGTAATACTGGAGCTTTGGGGAGTGAAAAGTACCCCTTCATTCCCATCACTCCCTAAGTGGAAGCACCTTATAGGGTCCTATCTATGGGTCAAATAGAACTAAACTGCGTACTTATGCTAAACTGAATTGCTTGAAATGGAACTGCTTTTGTATTCTAAACTGAGTTGTTTGAAATAGTACTGTTTTGGGCTTTTAAACTGTACTTTCACTAAACTGAATTGTTTGACATAGAACTGTTTTGACTAAAACTTTACGTATAAAAAGCTGAATTTTTTGAATGAGAACTCTTTGACTAAAGTGAATAGTTTGAAATATAACTGTTTTTGACAATTAAATTGTGTACTTATGCCAAACTGAATTGTTTAAAATGAAACTGTTTATTTGTATAAAAATGGATTTGGCATTAAATAACCTGCAAATGTTGATCTGCCATAAAACCCAACACGATGCCGAAAGGAAGGATCATTCCTAATCCCACAAAATGCACAAGGGAACAATCCTGTGAAATCAATCCAATGATTAATACACAAAGGAAGGATTGATAATCATCCCAAATCAAACAAAACCGGAAAGGAAAGAACAAGTGTCATTCCTTTTCTGATGAATATGCCGAGGTATTAATTTTCATAATTAAGGAATGATAAAGTTCAATCAATACACTAACAAATACACAAAGAAATGATCAAGTGTCAACCCTTGACCAACAAACACATAAAAATGGATCCAGTGTCATCCCTTGACCAACAAACACACAAAAAAAGGATCAAGTGTTATCCCCTGACCAAGAAACACACAAAAATGAATCAAGTGTCATCCCTTGACCAACAAACACACAAAAATTGATCAAGTGTCATCCCTTGACCAAGAAACACACAAAAATGGATCAAGTGTCATCCCTTGACCAACAAACACACAAAAAAAGGATCAAGTGTCATCCCGTGACCAACAAACACACACAAAAAAAGGATCAAGTGTCATCCCTTGACCAACAAACACACAAAAAAAGGATCAAGTGTCATCCCTTGACCAACAAACACACAAAAAAAGGATCAAGTGTCATCCCTTGACCAGCAAACACACAAAAATGGATCAAGTGTCATCCCTTGACCAACAAACACACAAAAAAGGATCAAGCGTCATCCCTTGACCAACAAACACACAAAAATTGATCAAGTGTCATCCCTTGACCAAGAAACACACAAAAATGGATCAAGTGTCATCCCTTGACCAACAAACACACACAAAAAAAGGATCAAGTGTCATCCCGTGACCAACAAATACACACAAAAAAAGGATCAAGTGTCATCCCGTGACCAACAAACACACAAAAAAGAATCAAGTGTCATCCCTTGACCAACAAACACACAAAAATGGATCAAGTGTCATCCCTTGACCAACAAACACACAAAAAAAAGGATCAAGTGTCATCCCTTGACCAACAAACACACACAAAAAGGATCAAGTGTCATCCCTTGACCAACAAACACACAAAAATGGATCAAGTGTCATCCCTCGACCAACAAACACACACAAAAAGGATCAAGTGTCATCCCTTGACCAACAAACACACAAAATTGATCAAGTGTCATCCCTTGACCAACAAACACACAAAAAAGGATCACGTGTCATCTCTTGACCAACAAACACACAAAAAAAGGATCAAGTGTCATCCCTTGACCAACAAACACAAAAAAAGGATCAAGTGTCATCCCGTGACCAACAAACACACTAATAATGATCAAGTGTCATCCCGTGCCCAACAAACACACAAAAAAGGATCAAGTGTCATCCCGTGACCAACAAACACACAAAAAAAGGATCAAGTGTCATTCCTTGACCAATAAATACACAAAGAAAAGATCAAATGTCATCCCGTGCCCAACAAACACACAAAAAAAGGATCAAGTGTCATTCCTTGACCAATAAATACGCAAAGAAAAGATCAAGTGTCATCCCTTGACCAATAAATACACAAAGAAAAGATCAAGTGTCATTCTTTGATAAAACAAATACACAAAAAATGATCAAGTGTCATCCCTTGACCTACAAATACATAAAGTGGTAATCAAATGTTATCCTTACATAGAGGAATCTACAAAGTAATGATTAATGATATCTTACAGAAAGTAATGATCCAATAGCTTCCTTAGAAAGATAATTTTACGCAAAAATTTCTGTTCATTATTACCCTGATAAATATGCAAAGAAGTGATCCAATTCCTTATATCGTATAACAGATGAATATCCTGACAGAGGATCGAATACGTTTCCAAACCGGAAAATAGACAAAAATTGCAATGGTTCAGTTAACTGAAAGCTAAATGAATTCTATGTGGCATAGCTTAATAATCTTAGATAAACAAGAATGTTATATATATATATATATATATATATATATATATATATATATATATATATATATATACTTCTTAATATCAAAAAAAACACTAGCCAATTGTAAAAATAGCTTAATAAAATTAAATTCAACGACCAGTTTCCTTTGTATGTGGTAATGATCAAATTCCGATGTTTTGTTTTTTTAAAACCGGGAATTGGCTCAAATTTCATACCTCATTGAATGTAAAGATAGGAGATCTTTCTTGTATCATAATGCGCTCTACGTAGCGAGTGAGGACTGTTCATTTGTTTTCATGTTGATCAAACTAGAAAAAGTCTTTTTTTTTATTTGACTTTGAATTCAGACAATCAGCCACATTAATTTTCCTCGTCTTTTTAACAGTCGCGTTTTTCTCCATTTGGCGTTAAGCGCTCCATTTAAACGTCATCATTACATCGTTAACATAAATGACGTATTAAGTTTCTTCTTCAAAATTCTTGAAATATCTCTTGTCCTTTTACCATATATGGCTTTATGATGAGAGTTTGGTTACATCCCTTTATCACTCTATCTAATCAATAAGATCGCCGACTGTTTTTCGGATTGAAAAATCCGAAAACAAGCCGAGCAATCTAAGAGGGAGTGAGTCTATCCTAAAAGGAAGCAAAAAGGTTGGATGGAGGACAGGAGGTTTGACTTCGTTTCTTTGTTTAATAGAATATCAACTTTTGTGGGATATTTGATACCAAATGCATTCTTGTAGTACTGCTGTGATACTATTTAACCGATAGCTGAGGAGATTAGCGTCCTCAATACTTTTCCGAAGGTGAACGGAATATACTGGAGTTCGAAATTGTTTACAATACAGCACTTTAGTCAGTACGCTACGAGAAAAAATATTTATAAAAATATAACTCTATTTATTTGTTTATTTTTATTTTGAGTCAAAGCTTCTGTAGTTGTGTGAGAGAGACTGACGGACGGAGGAAGACGAAGACGAAAACAGACTATCATATCAACTCATAACTTCTTCTCTTGGCCATATCACACTAAGGTCCCACTTAACGCTTCTTCTACTTCTAGGCCGGTGGATACTCAGCTGTAGGCCCGTTGTGGGCCGCTGCCACAGTGGGACGCTCAGCTACACACTAAAGATCCAGTGTCCGCAAGCTGGGACTGACTAAAGACTCACACTGCCCATATATCACGTGGGCATCTGCATATATCATTTCATAACACCCACACATTTCCGCTTAACCACGTGACTGCTTCTGCTTATTTTAACAGGTGCGTCCTGTGCAGAGACTCTCTTATTGATGGCTACACTCAACTGAGTCGCCTGGGGTTTTAGAATACACCAACTGCATCTCTGCGGAGGGCTAAAACCTCCCACAACGAGTGTTCAGGATATAACACTAAACAATCTGATAGTGAGGCTCCGGTAATGCTGGAGCTTTGGGGAATGCGGAGTACCCCTTCATTACCATCACTCCCAGGTCTACTCTAGTAGTAGAAGTAATAGTAGCTGTAATATTGTAGTAGTAGCAAATAGAAATTCAAATAAACCCAGTAGAAAATAAGATATATATTAATGATTCTTTGTAATCTTTTGCTTGCACACAGTTATATGGCGCTAAATAACTAATTATTTGTAAATAATTATCGTTACAAGTAACTATTCTGAATACAAATAAATTACAAGAGGTAATCCTCGTAGCTTTGTAGCTAATGTGCAAGATTGCGACATCGTAGGAAGCGAGTTCAATCTCTAGTCACTCTATTAAGTTCATTTTCGGACAAATATAAACCTCCTTATTACCCAACTAATTGGTTAAATAGTACCACTACTGTTCTTTTACAAGGATGGTTTTGGCATTAAATAACAAACGAAGGTTGATATGCCATTAAACAAAGAAACCAAACCAAACCAAACCAAAATATTTAGTGTTATATGGTATAAAGTATTCCTATTGAATACGAATAATTTTGAAACAGATCTGATTGACCTATAGATGGGACCCTAAAAGGTACTACAACTCCAGGCCATAGTGGACCTGAAAGTAATGGCAATGAAGGGGTATTCAACATCCCCCAGATCTCTAGAATTGGAGCCTCACTATTAGCGTCATACTCAGGATACCAATGTTTTGGTGGGGGATATTTTTCCCATCTGCCCCATTTCCCCCAAATCCTAACATAATTAACATCTGATGCAAAACTATAAGCATAGGGCATCTAGTTAGGATCAAACTCACTACTTAGCAGTAATCGAAGGTTCCCTAAAAAATAATCATATATTAAGTACAAGACGTTCGTGGTATAATGGATACAGTGGTAGGAAACGGACACGGCGACAGGAGTTCAAACCCTGGGTATTTCATATAGTGCTAATATCCTAGAGAAAAGTTTGGTTTGGTTTCTTTGTAGGCTATTTAATGCCAAAGCCACTCTCCTAGAAGAACAGTAGTGGTACCATTTAACCTATAGCTGGGAGGATAAGGGGATTCATACCTTTCCCAAGGGTATTTGCCCGAAAGTGAACGTGATAGCGCGACTGGATTACGAACTCACTGACTACGATTCCGCAGTCCATCGCTTTAACCATTACATCACGAGGACCCCCCCTCCAAGAAAAGTATGAATCCAATTATTTTGCCTCCAACTCTGGGTAAACAGTAGGGTAGACTGAGCTCTTTAACCGTGGTATGGCAACCAGTCTAGGAGAAGGAAAAATTCTGAATTCAAACCTGTTAACGTCAGCTGATAAATTGACCTTGTGTCATATCTTGCTTGTGCGGAGGGGTAGATAAACATATTCATTAAATAAAAGATTACAAGGATATGGCACCGAGTAAGGATCTAACCCCCTCCTCTGTTGTAATCAATAGGGGAGACTAGCTTGTTAACCATTACACCATGATAGGGTTCCCTAAAAAACTAAGCATATTTTAGGTTTGATACAAGACAACCAATATAGGGCTCATAGTAAGGCTCAAACTCATTAGTCAGTCGTTATCGATCTAGAAGATAAGCTTGTTAACCATTGCACGATGGGTGGGTTCCCTAAAAAACTAAGACTATTTTAGATTTGATACAAGACCACAAGTATAGGGCAGAGAGTAACTTTACATCTCAATCTGGTATTCCCGCCAAATGTAGAAAAAACCCACTAAGTATTGTAGTATTGTAGAATATTGCTGGAGCACTTCGGCTCTGAAAACATGTCTGACCTCGGTCATCATTTGATAAAATATTTTTTAGTCGCGCAGCTGTTATTTCTCCAGTACACACACACACACACACACACATATATATATATATATATATATATATATAACTGATAAAATGAAACACAGTTTCTTCCAGGCAGCGGTCGTATCGATACTGCTGTATAGATGCACAACTTGGACGCTAACTAAACGGCTGGAGAAGAAGCTAGACGGCAATTACACAAGAATGCTGCGAGCAATATTGAACAAGTCCTGGCGGCAACACCCCACAAAGCACCAACTATACGGCCACCTGCCTCCCATCACGAAAACTATCCAAGTTAGACGATCCAGACAAGCAGGACACTGCTGGAGAAGCAGGGACGAGCTCATAAGTGATGTACACCTATGGACCCCCACATATGGTCGAGCAAAAGCAGGACGACCAGCTCGAACATACATACAGCAGCTATGTGAGGATACGGGATGTAGCCCTGAAGACCTGCCAGAGGCGATGAACGATAGGTAGAAGTGGCGAGAGAGGGTCAGGGATATCTGTGCTAGCGGCACGACATGATGATGATGATAACGATATATATATATATCATAAAAGTTCTTGCCTCGTAACGCGAATTCCGCGTCTATTGTCATAGTGATAAATAGGTGTTATCTATGGGGGCACTAAGCTCATTAAAAGCTAAATATAACGTAGATTTTGCACAAAGTCGCTAGTAAAGGGCAACTATTGAGGATCGAACCCATTGTTCAGTAGGGACTGATTTTTGAGACAAGCTTGTTAAATAATATACAGCGACGATGTGATCGATTGTTTCTCAGTCGTTGACTTCCGTTGAAATTGAACAAAATTTAGCCATCTTCTCAGTCGTCTTTTGGCTTATTTTAATTTTTTGTGTCTTCTTCTTCTTCTTCTTTTAAAGATTAGTAGAAGACGAAAAGCTATTTTCACGCAGAATTAAATCCATTAGAAGAACAGATCGCTTTCGTAGATAGAAGCGAATATTTATTCCGACTTCGTTGAGAATCAAATTAGCGTTCTCAAAGACGTTCGAATACCTTAATTTCATCGAAAAAATTCTGAGTTTTCAAAGTCGTTTGTTTGATTTAGTTTGTTGTCTGCAATACGCCATACGACAGTGAAAATAAGATGAGACATAATACTGTTTGGTGTACGAAATAACCTACACAAATAAACTCCGGGGTGCCGCCATTGTTTTTAACCATATTATTTTGCGCCACGGCAAGGAACTTAGTTTTGTGCCATAAACATTCATAAATATACGTGTAGACACTGATGTTGTGATGGCTACCGTCGCAAGAAATGGATACAGAGAATCGAGTTCAATTCCTGGTCGAGGATGTTCGTATTTCACATTGCGCTAATACCCTTGGGAAAGGTATGAATCGAACTAGTCTCCATCAAGCTAGGGGTAAATAGTAGGGTAGACTGTGATCTTTAACCTTGCTATGGCAACCAGTGTAGGAGAAGGAAAACTCTGAAATAAACCTGTTAAACTCCGGTCAAAACTTGATCTTGTGTTACATCTTGGTCGTACGGATGAATTAGTAAATATACCTATACACACAGTTTTATGGAGAAAAAAAAAACACTACATTGTATAAAGGGCGGGCTTAGTGCAACGGTTATCATTGTTGAAAAAGAAATCAGCTACTCGAGTTCAAATCCGTGACGAGGTTGTTTGAGTTTCATTTCACGCTTATTCCCCTAGGAGAGACGTTAAATGAGTTTTTCTTCTCATAGACTGGTACTATTTACCAACCCCTCCGCTCGGGCAGGATATGACACAAGGTCAATTTTTAAGCGGAGTTTAACAGGTTTTAAATTCAGAGTTTTCCTTCTCCTAGACTAGTTGCCTCACCAAGGCTGAAGAACCTAGTCCGTCCTACTATTTACCCATAGCTGGAGGGAGAATAAGGGGGTTCATACCTTTCCCAAGGGTATTTGCCCGAAAGTGAACGTAATAGCGTGACTGGAGTACGAACTCGCGTACTACGATTCCGCAGTTCATCGCTTTAACCATTACACCACGAGGACACTCCTAGACTGGTAGCCTGACGAAGGCTATGGGACCCAATCTGCCCACAAGCAGGTTGACACAGAAGAGTTCATGACCGGGAAGACATATTATCGCAGCGTACCCGAAGGCTCTAGTCTTTAAACGTAGACTACAGGAAACAGATGAACTGAAAGATTTTCTTCGTTGTGAAATCGCAGCAATACCCAAGGCAATTTCTAGATTATCAAAGTTAAGCAGTGATGTGCCTGGTCATTACTGAGATGAGTGACTACTTAGGAAAGCAAGCAGCCTGAGGTTCATTTCACTGACTAAACAAATCTAAACCCAGTCTATTTCATGTTCAAAGCACAATTCTCCGCTAGATCATCGAAGTTAAGCAGCGATATGTCTGGTCGTTTTTGAGATGAGTGACTGCTTAGGAACGGCAATGTCTTGGTGAGCGCTTCAGAAGTTCAGTTGTTTGTTTGGGTTTAATGGTATATCAACCATTGTAGGTTATTTAATGTCAAATTCTCTTTATACATATATATTAGATATATAGGACTTGGTTTGGTTGGGTTTTATGGCATATCAACTATTGTTGGTTATTTAATGCCAAATCCTCTTTATACATATATATTAGATATATAGGATTTGGTTTGGTTGGGTTTTATGGGATATCAACCATTGTTGGTTATTTAATGCCAAATCCTCTTTATACATATATATTAGATATATAGGATTTGGTTTGGTTGGGTTTTATGGCATATCAACTAGTGTTGGTTATCTAATGTCAAATTCTCTTTATACATATATATTAGATATATAGGATTTGGTTTGGTTGGGTATTATGGCATATCAACCATTGTTGGTTATTTAATGCCAAATCCTCTTTATACATATATATTAGATATATAGGATTTGGTTTGGTTGGGTTTTATGGCATATCAACCATTGTAGGTTATTTAATGCCAAATCCTCTTTATACATATATATTAGATATATAGGATTTGGTTTGGTTTGGTTGTAAGGTACATTAACCATTGTTGGTTATTTAATGTCAAATTCTCTCTATACATATATAATAGATATATATGATTTGGTTTGGTTGGGTTTTATGGCATATCAACCATTGTAGGTTATTTAATGCCAAATCAACCTAATATATATATATATTAGATATATAGGATTTGGTTTGGTTGGGTTTTATGGCATATCAACCATTGTAGGTTATTTAATGTCAAATTCTCTTTGTACATATATATTAGATATATTATTTGTTGATAACATTTATCAACGAGCCTGAGATTATTTTTTATTTGTACACCGTTAACTATTTTCAAGCATTTCTATTTAACATGAATAAGCCTATTTACTAGTAATCATTTTATTGCGCACGTTTAAATGGATATGCACATACGAATTGTAAGTGAATAGTTTGTGGGTAATTTCATTTTTAATTGAGTTAGAACTAATCTATTTAAACATTAGTATTGCAATTGTTTCTACACAGATAAAATGGTTACAGTTATTGCTATCAAACGCATAATTCTGTTCAATATTAATTATTTGTTTGTCCGTGGTGTAATGGTTATCGTCGTAGGAAATGGACACGGCGACACGTGTTCAAATCCTGGACGAAACTGATTGCATTTCACATAGCACTAATACCCTTTGGAAAGGTATGAATCCAGTTATTCTCCCTCCAGCTATGGGTAACTAGTTGGATAGACTGAGTTCTTCAGCCTTGGTGAGGCAACTAGTCTAGGAGAAGGAAAACTCTGAATTCAAACCAGTTAAACTTCGCTTAAAAATTGACGTTGTGTCATATCCTGCCCGAGCATTTGTTTGTCGACAGTGAAGTGGTTATAAAAGTAAAATTGGTGACCTTAGTTGAGGGCGACCCGAAGGCTCCCTTTTCAATAGCTACTACACCGAGGTATAAGGGAGGGCGCTACTCCTTTCCATAGATTGCCCACTTTACCCTTGATACGTACCTTATAATGCTGAGGTTTAAGCAAGGAGCTATTAAGTAGCATTTCTAAAGTCTTTAGTATGATGCGACCTGGGAATGAACCTAGGTCTCCCGGACCATTGGCGAACACTGAACCGGTACCGAAGTGGTCATCATCATCATGTCTTGCCGCTAGCACGGATATCTCTGACCCTCTCTCGCCACTTCTCTCTATTGTTCATCGCCGCCGGCAGGTCTTCAGGGCTACATCCCGTATCCTCACATAGCTGTTGTATGTATGTTTGAGCTGGTCGTCCTGCTTTTGCTCTGCCATATGTGGGGGTCCATAGGAGTACATCACTTTTGAGCTCGTCCTTGCTTCTCCAGCAGTGTCCTGCATGTCTGGTTTGTCTAACGGATAGTTTTCGTGATGGGAGGCAGGTGGCCGTATTTCTTTCGTTTGCACATAGTTAAATGGTTCCAAGTATTGTTATGTATCAATTAAGTGGGGGTGTCCTCATGGTGTAATGGTTAAAGCGATGGACTGCGGAATCATACTTGGCGAGTTCGAACTCCAGTCGTGCCCTCATGTTCACTTTCAGACGAATAACCTTGGAAAAGGTACGAATCCTCTTATCCTCCCAGCTATGGGTTTAATACTACTACTACTACTACTACTACTGTCCTTCTGGAAGGATGGCTTTAGCATTAAATAACCTACAAAGGTTGATATGCCATTAAACAAAGAAACCAAACAAATTCAATTAAGCATCAATCATTTATTGACACAGTTAAATGATCAAACAGTTCTATTTCAGACAATTCAATGTAGCATGTCATTTGTTTGCATACAGTTTTACTGTCTAACTCTTTTATTTGACATAGATAGGAACCTATCAGGTGCTACCACTCTGGGCTAGAGTGGACCTAGAAGCAATGGCAATGAAGGAGTACTCCACGTTCCCTAAAGCTACAAGACTGGAATCTCACCATCAGATTGCTTAACGTTATATCGTTGGAGGCGTCCTACCCCCCCGAAGAGGTGCGGTGAGGCTGAGAAATTCAGTTGGATGTTTCAGGTGTGTATAACATGTTATGGTAAGAATTTTAACGATATAATCTTTAAAACAATGATGACAATAAAAAAAAGGTAAATATCATTCTTATGGCAAGATTAAATTTTGAATAGGATCGATGTTGTTTTGGTTTACCTTCCAAACCTGAGAGATCAAATTGCTGGATCCGGTATTTTGAAATGCGTCACAAACAATTTAATAACAACAGCAAAAGCACCCCCCCCAAAAAAAAACAACGCTCGCTAGAGGAGAATTGTCAGTTTTCTTTGACAGTCTTGAATTACTGATCAGGATACGCAAGTAGACACTGTGTTGAATTCACGTTACAAATGTGACTTGTGTTATATAGCGATAAAATGTTATTTAAGAATTGACCTTTACATTAGATTTTCAATAGAAAAGGTCAATCATGTTTTCATATTTGTTCACGCGATTTAGTTACAAAAACAAGAAAGCAGTATTAGATAAAAAGAAGAGGAATAGATTAAAAAAGAAATGGGAGGGGAAAGAGAGAGAAGGAGAGGGAGAAAGGGAACTTTGTAGAGAGAGGGAGGGAGGAAAAGAAAAGAAAAAGAGAAAACGAAAGAGGAGACAAAAAGTGTTGAAGGACGGAGAAAAGAGAGAGAGAGAGAGGGGGGGAGAGGTGGGGAGTGAGAGAGAGAGAGAGAGGAAGGGAAAAGTAGATAGTATTAAAAGAAAAAGCAACAGAGAGATGAAAGGGAAAAGAAAGAGACAAAAAATGTTGAAGGACGGAGAAGAGAGAGAGAGAAGGAGGGAGAGAGAGAGTGGGAGAGAGAGAGAGGTAGAGAGAGCGGTGGAGGAGTGAGAGAGAGGAGGGGAATGGAAGATTGTATTAAAAAAAAAGCAACAGAGAGATGAAAGGGAAAAGAAAGAGGAGACAAAAAGTGTTGGAGGAGAGAGAGAGAGAGAGAGAGAGAGAGAGAGAGGTGGGAGGAGAAAGAGAGGAAAGGAATAAAAGATAGTATTAAAGGAAAAAGCAACAGAGAGATTAAAGGGAAAAGAAAGAGACAAAAAGTGTTGAAGGGCGGAGAAGAGAGAGAGAGAGGGAGGGAGAGAGAGAGTGGGAGAGAGAGAGAGAGGTAGAGAGAGCGGTGGAGGAGTGAGAGAGAGGAGGGGAATGGAAGATTGTATTAAAAGAAGCAACAGAGAGATGAAAGGGAAAAGAAAGAGGAGACAAAAAGTGTTGAAGGAGAGAGAGAGAGAGAGAGAGAGAGAGAGAGAGAGAGAAAGAGAGAGGTGGGAGGTAAAAGAGAGGAAGGGAATAAAAGATAGTATTAAAGGAAAAAGCAACAGAGAGATTAAAGGGAAAAGAAAGAAAGAAAAAGAATTATGTTTAAATGACAGAAAGTAATCAACAAATATATCAACCTAGAAAGACAAAGTGCAAGACTATATTATTTAGTGTATTTTAACTAACGTCTTCATCTTTATTGTTATATTCCCAACGTTTCGGCCGATGCATCCTTCGGTCTTGTCGAACTCGGGAGCCTACAGAGAACTTCGAGCCGAACCCTTTATTTAATCCACGAGAATACTTACAATAGCAGAACATTCGTACCAGGTTATGTTAAAGGGAATTTTGAACAATCTTGGATTGAATAAAGCGTTCAGTTTGTAGATTAAATACAGTGTTCGGTTCGAAATTTCGTGTAGACTCCAGAGTTCGACAAAAACACCCGAAGAGGGGCGAAGAATACATCGGCCGAAACGTTGTGAAGATAGCAATAAAAGATGAAGACAATAATCCGAATGTTCTAAACGATAAAAATTATCAGGCTTCATCTAAA
Organism: Sepioteuthis lessoniana; assembly: GCA_963585895.1. Classification (NCBI taxonomy): domain Eukaryota; kingdom Metazoa; phylum Mollusca; class Cephalopoda; order Myopsida; family Loliginidae; genus Sepioteuthis; species Sepioteuthis lessoniana. The sequence goes on along the minus strand of OY757944.1, from coordinate 57,829,799 downwards.
AGATTTTGGCAAATAAAGTAAGGTTGACGACCGTAGTCGAGCGTAACCCGAAGGCTCCCTTTTTAATAGCTACTACACCGAGGTGTAGGGAAGAGCGCTACTCCTTTCCCTGGATTGCTCCACTTTACCCTTGATCTGTGCCTTATAATGCTGAGTGTTAAGCAAGGTAGCATCAAGTACCATTTTTGAGTCTTTGGTATGACTCGACCTAGGATTGAACTCCGGTCTTCCGGACCATTGGCGAACATTCAACTCATTAGGCCAATGAAGAGCTTTATTCTTACGAGATGCATATTTTTTGCTTACATACATATATATCTGACGGGCATGCTTGAGAATGTACGCAGTATGTACACTTTAATGTGTTTTAATCGGTCATGGTGTGACACAAGGCCACTTTATTAGCGATGTTCAGATGGTTTGAATTCAATGTTTTTCTTCTCAACCGATTGCTATATCAACTGTAATGTTGTGGAAGTCTCGAAAAAAGATGGCAGAGATGACAAGATGATGACGAGATGAGGTTTATGTCAGGAAAAGAAAAAAATAAGACACGTGGTCACAGAAAAATCTCACTCATTTACTTGCCGATGTTATATATATTATATATATATATAATTGAAAATTTAGAAAAATTGTATTCATATATATATATAATTGCAATTTTTTTTTTCTAGTCGTGGTAATTTCATTAATGTATTATCAATTCCTCTGTTTATATATAATCTCGGTATGCACTGCTGATGTGACCTAATAAGGTCGAAACAGCTGTTCAGTGTTCCGTATGTCACATGTAGGTGTTTGCCGAATTTTCTGGTCATGGTAATTTAATATATATATATATATATATATTCAATTTTTAAAAAGTTTCTGAAATTTCGTTAGATGCAGTGTAATAATTTAGATAAAGTTGTTGTTTCACATGTTTGGAAAACATATTGTGAATATCTCCAAATTCCTGCACCACAAGATTTACCTCTTAGTCATAGGTTGTGTCACTAGGTGGCGCTTGCTTAGGACAATTTAAATAAGTCTACTGAGATATATTTGTCTCCGCCTCTCGCCAGACGGGACTTGATAAAAGGTCAAACGACCCGAAGGTCAGATTATAGGGGGGTTTCGAGGAGGGGAAAGTAGGGGTCGAGCCGAGACTCGTGCCCTGCTGGTCTATGCTGGTAATCGGCTTACTTGGTGCAATGATGAGAGCCGATGAGCCTAGCTGTACATGGACCCAAACATGAGTCCAGGCTCGGATGCCAGATTATACCTTAAACTGGACCATGGGGTCCAGTGCTATACAAAGGTGTCATCAATGCAGCTCGCTCACCTGAAGGTGACTCAGCCGAAGCTGGGGACCTTTCGGCCTCAAGTCTGCCTTAGATAGATAAGCCCTGCTAAAAAACCGGCTGGGAGCAAGAGCAATAGCAAATTAATGCAGTCGGCCTTAGCCCCAGAGCAATATGTCTACTGAGGGGTGTTGTTCAAGTATGTGTTTTCTGGCTTTTATTTTTTACCCTTCAATTTCTACAACATTTCTCTTCAAGTCCTATGGATTTAAAATGTATAGGAAGTATGGTGTTGTGAGAAAGTGTGATATCGTGAAGACTCTACCGCAGAGCATACTGAATATCATCATGGGGAAGTGGTTTATTGTGCGCCCACATACAGAGCAAACATTCATTTGATCGTCTTCTGGTCGAAGAGAAGAAATAATCAATAACCATTTTCTACGGCCTTGTCGCTGAGAAAACATTCCCAGCTAGATCATCGAAGTTAAGTTGCAATGTGCCTGGTTATTACTGAGATGAGTGACTGCTAAGAAACAGCAAGCAACCTGAGCCTCATTTGGTTGACTTAACAAATCTAAGCTCAGCGAATGCTACATCATGTCGAAAGCACCATTGAAGTTAAGTAGCGATGTGCCCGGTCATTACTGAGATGAGTGACCACTTGGGAACAGAAAGTTATGAAACCAATCTTTTGCCAAACTAAAAAAGCTTAGTATATTCTATTTCATGCTGAAAGCACCGGTTCCTGCCAGCTCATTCAAGTTAAGCAACGATGAGCCTGGTCATTACTTAGATAAGTGACCGCTTAAGAACAGGAAATACTGTCTGTGTTCAAAAGGTTAAAAATAAAGCGTTCGTTGATGCTAAATTTGAATTAACTGACTCGATGACAATGTCAAATTTAATTGGAAAGTCGAGACAACGTTCTACGAAGATCAAGTTCTAAAAGCTTATTTTTCAAACTTGCGTCGATAAACAAAGTAATTATGTGTAGGCTGTCTCTGGACCCCACAATCGATTTACATGCTCGTATGCAATATAAATATCTTTGTGTCGAATTTGAGACCAAAATGAAGCCATTATCAAATAATTCTTAGTCTTTCAAATGAGGAACAGCCAACGGCCTTCTCTTTTGATTCCCATTAAAAAAGAGCGCCGTTTTTCTGTCCAAAAATGGCCATCTAGGGAGTGTTACAAGCAGGAATAGCCTAGTTACTGGTATTTTGACTGTTTCTGGATATTTACACAGTCGTATAAAATAATAAAAAAAAAAAAAGAAATATTTTCGTTTTCCGTTGCCTAAATCGATGTAGATCACAGAATTCAGAATTCATTGTTAGGCAGAAACAGACGCCCCCAACCGCAAAAACCAAAACAAAACAAAATAAAAACTAAATAATTCCTGCGATGAAAATCGCTTCTCCGATTCCTAAATAACTATAAAATTGGCTTGCATTAGACGATAAAAAACAGACCCAGGAGACCGAGGAATGCATTCCTCAGTCCCATAAATATATATTCACACACACATATATATATTTCACACACACGTGTATATATATATATATATATACATATATATATATTTCACACACACATATATATACATACACGCACGCATGCACGCATGCATGCATATCTCAACAGATACAAAGTAATATATCGGGTGTGAGTATATACGTGTACAGGAAGCTTATTGGATTATTTCCATGTAGTTTTATATGATCTATCTATCTATCTATCTTGTTCTGCTGACTTTTCTTTCTCCATCACCCAGTTTTTTTGTTTGTCTTTCTTTGTCTGTCTCTATCTCTGTTTGTCTCAGTCTATATATATATATATATCTTGTTCTGGTCACATTTCTCTCTCTTTCTCTCTCTCTCCCTTTCTTTACATCTATCTATCTATCTATCTGTAAATATATTCCTTTCTTTATCTTGAAGTTTTGGGTCCATCATACGCGCACGCATATACACGCATTTTCTCTCTGTCTGTCTGCCTGTCTGTCTGTCACACACACACGCATACATATACAAATAAACTTATATTTATACTTACTCACATGTGATCACGTTCACATATACTCACTCTCTTATATACACACCCTGACACACGCACATTACTTATTCGCACGTTCACACTTACATAGATTCAAACTCCACTCACTCATACTATTTGTCAGACGCCTCATGTACGCCAGAGTACGGTACAAGGCCTTTTTACTGTGGGTACTAAGTGCAGAATACCGGACATTGGCCTAGCGGTTAGAGTGTTCGCCAATGGCCCGGGAGACTTGGGTTCGATCCCAGGTCGAGTCATACCAAAGACTCAAAAATGGTACTTGATACCTCCTTGCTTAACACTCAGCATTATAAGGTACGGATCAAGGGTAAAGTGGAGCAATCCAGGGAAAGGAGTAGCGCCCTCCCCTACACCTTGGTGTAGTAAGCTATCGAAAAGGGGGCCTTCGGGTCACCCTCGACTATGGTCGCCAACATTACTTACTTACTAAGTGCAGGACCAGAGCCCATACACGTCCGGCGGTTTAAAAATGCTTTTGGCCTCGTCGGCATTCGCCCAAAAAGAAGCGCCTGGCGATAAACTGAGACCTGCTGAAGTAAGTGAGAGCCTGGGGGTATGCCCTCCTGAGGTCCAAGAAAATGTTGGTCGCAACTACATGGCATGAGTGCTAGGCTTTCCCGGCACCTATGCCAGGGGGCCTTGACCGAACGATAAGACACCCGACCAGAACCGTGGACCGTCACACGACCGGCCGAAGCGTATCCCGTCATGCTGTCTGTCAGACAGACAGACAGACTGTCATACATTCTCACATTCACACGCACACGCATTCATACTCACTGAAACACACTTGCATACATAAACACTCCCTCCCTCTCCCCCCACCACATACTGACTCACACACCTGATGTTCATAGATACACAAAAACATTAACACACACACACACATACACACAAACTCTCATACTGTCACGTATATAGACGCTCCTTTTCACACACACACACACATACACACATACATACACACACTGATGTGCCCAGATACACAAAAACATTAACACAGACATGCACACACACTGACTCATACACGCACATACGCCTTTGCGCTCACACACCTACATTGATACTGACTCATAAGCGCGCACGAACACATATTCACACACACACACACACACACACACACACACACACACACATATATATATATATATATATATATATATATATATATCAGATAATAGCTGTACAAAGGCAAAGAAAACGAGAACCATGTTCGACCTAAAACCCTGAGGCTTTGGAGACCACGCCGTGTAGAATCAAAGACTCTATGTCTCTCGGGACGTTGCCGGAACCAATATTTTTACCATTTATCACCAGATGGCGCTAACATACTTCCTGTTAGACTCAGAACGACTTTCAAGGGAAATCAGTCATCGCCGTTGGCGGCCACGATAACTCTCGATCCCACCTTCACCAAAGCTTAGCTCTAATTCTGGATTTTTGTTTTACCCGCATTTGTGCTTCGTTTCGTTTTGCTTTGTTTAGTTTCAGCTTTTGTGTTTACTCAGCGTATCGTGTTACATATGACTTGTCCATAGAGGTAACAACCTCATCCGTCAAACATTTGATACTGATATAATGAGATTTCAGTCTTTAACAAGCCGGACCCAGTCGTAGTTATTATTAACTGGCAAATGCAGATACAGATACCGACAAAGGCTAGAGTGCTTGAAAAACTGCTTGTAATGGGATAAGCCCGCCTTAAAAAACTAGCATTCGAAACCTTCGCTTTAAAAATTTCAACCACAAATCAGACAACATTCGAAATCTTGAACAAATTAATTTTTCAATCTTCTTGATCGATTCTGAACAAGAATTTTAGGATAATATAAAAAAAAAAGCTGATCGCATTTCACATATCACTAATACCATTGGGAAAGGTATGAATCCAATTATTCTCCCTCCAGCTATGGGTAAATAGTAGGACAAGGCTGAGTTCTTCAGTCTTGGTGAGGCAACCAGACTAGGAGATGGAAAACTCTGAATTCAAACCTCTTAAACTCCGCTTAAAAATTGACCTTGTGTCATATCCTGCCCGAGCGGAGGGGTTGTGTAAATATGATATATATAAAAAAAAGCTTGTTTCTGTTTTGCTCCACAATTAATTTTATATGATTATTTTTCTGAAGTTCTGGTCGGGGTGGAATACTTTTTAATTGCCATGACTCCTAAGTCCACTCTTATCTAGAGAGGTAATACCTGTTTGGGTCTTATTAATAGGTGAAAAAGATCTGTTTAAGAATTATTTGTATTCGATAAATCATGTGCCAACAAATCCTATTAAGAAAACAAGAGTGTAAAAAATATAAATACGAACGTACAATGAACGGCTTTCCCTTACCTTTCGACAGTAGACGGTTTGACATACCATTAAAATCAACCAACCAATCAATCATCAGTTTTTTTAAATACCTAAAGTGCTTATCTCAACGTTAGGTTTTAAAAATTATGAATTTATCTATCATAGTCTTTGTAAATACGTAAGGTCGCTTGCCCACTCGGCTGGGGCTGTTAAATATACCGACTGCATCTCTGCAGTGGAGTAAGACCCCACCAACGAGCGTCCTGGTAATGACATTTAACAGTCTAATGGTGAGGCTCCAGTCCCGGGGCTTTGGACAATGCGGAGTACTTACTTCATTGTTATTGCTCTTTGGTCCATTCTGACCCAGAGATATAGCACCTGATAGGATCCCCTCTATGAGTCAAATATAACTTTTTGACCATTTAACTTTGTGTAAACAAATGATTGTCTAATTGAATTATTAGTGATACATGGCAATACATGGAACCATTTAACTGTGTGCAAAAAATTGAAAAATGTTGAATAGAATTATTAGTGGTGAATAGCAATACTTGAAAGTCTTTAATTGTGTGCCTGAATTGAATTATTGGTATTACATAGCAATACTTGTAACCATTTAGATCAGAGTGGACCTGAGTGTAATGGCAATTAAAAAGTATTCTACCCCGACCAGCTCGCCAGAAAAATAATCATATAAAATTAACTGTGAAGCAAATGAATGAATAGTTGAAATAGAATAGTTAGTGTTAAATAGCAATACTTGTAACCATTTCACTGTCTGCAAATAAATGATTAATATTGAATAGAATTATCAGTGTTAATTAGCGATAATTGTAACCACTTCACTGTGTGCAAACAAATGATTAATATTGAAAAGTATTATTAGTGTTAATTAGCAATACTTGAACCACTTCACTGTCTGCAAATGAATGATGAATATTGAAAAGAATTATCAGTGTTAAATCGCTGTACTTGCAAACCACTTCACTGTGTGCAAACAAATGATTAATATTGAATAGAATTATTAGCGTTTGATAGCTATAATTGAAACCATTTAACAGTGTAGAAACGATAGGAATACGAGAGTGGAAACAAATTAGTTCTAACTCAATTAAAAATGAAATTATCAACAAATTATTCACTTACAAATCGTATTCAAGTTGCGGAAGGAAAATTAGGAATATTCTAGTATAATAATAAGCGATTCTATTATAAAACAAGATTTATTTTAATCTTAAGAAATAAACAACGAAATAAGAAGTAAAACAGTAAAGGTCTGGGTTTAAATCTGGTTTGATAGCAGTCCTTAGAGTTTTCTCTTAGACTTTCAATTCATTAGCGTGCTTTCTTGTTGACGTGAAAGCCGTTAAAAAGCCCTTTTTTCGTTTTTTGTCCACCCCTCCACTCCCGCTTTTCTTTAAAAAGCTCTTTTTCTGTAATTTTTTTCTTTCCTTTGTATAGTGTAGACAAAGAAACTTTAGCTTGGTTGCGCCGTTAAGCAAATCATAGATTCTTTGTCGTTTCTTTTGTTTTTGCTCACTCATATAAGGGTGAATTTTAGTTTAAAAAAGTGTTTGAATAATAGAGCTAATCTTGAAAATTTAGATTTATTGCGTCTTTTTTAACCAAAATTGGACAAATCAAACTAAAATAAAAACGTTATAAAAATTATTCCATATTTTGCTGCCGCACTCTGCGTGTATATCCATTTAAATGTGTGCAAACAAATTGTTACTGTAACATAGTAATGTTTGAAACAGTTAATTTTAAGCAAAGAAATGATAAATAGTAAATAGAATTATTTGTATTTGATAAAAATACTTGAAATCAAGTAACTGTGTGCAATAAAAATAAGTGAAAGTGAGCTCAAAGCTAGTTTAAAAATGTTATCAACAAAATGTATTTACAAATTATAGATATTTGTTATATATGTATAAAAAGGATCTAGAATTAATTAGCCTACAATGGTTCATATGCTATAAAACTCTATCAAACAAAATCATAAATATTCAATATATATGTAAAAACAGGATTTGATAGCAACTAATAGGGTCCTATCTATGGGTCAAACTGAACTAAACTGTATATTTATGCTAAACTGAATTGTTTGAAATAGAAATGTTTTTGACCGTGGAACCGCGTACTTATGCTAAACTGAATTGTTTGAATAGAACTGTTTTTTAATATTGAAACTGTGTACTTATGCTAAACTGAATTGTTTGAAATAGAACGGTTTTTGATATTGAAACTGTTTACTTATGCTGAACTGAATTGTTTGAAATAGAAATGTTTTTGACCGTGGAACCGCGTACTTATGCTAAACTGAATTGTTTGAATAGAACTGTTTTTTAATATTGAAACTGTGTACTTATGCTAAACTGAATTGTTTGAAATAGAACGGTTTTTGATATTGAAACTGTTTACTTATGCTAAACTGAATTGTTTGAAATAGAAATGTTTTTGACCGTGGAACCGCGTACTTATGCTAAACTGAATTGTTTGAATAGAACTGTTTTTTAATATTGAAACTGTGTACTTATGCTAAACTGAATTGTTTGAAATAGAACGGTTTTTGATATTGAAACTGTTTACTTATGCTGAACTGAATTGTTTGAAATAGAAATGTTTTTGACCGTGGAACCGCGTACTTATGCTAAACTGAATTGTTTGAATAGAACTGTTTTTTAATATTGAAACTGTGTACTTATGCTAAACTGAATTGTTTGAAATAGAACGGTTTTTGATATTGAAACTGTTTACATATGCTGAACTGAATTGTTTGAAATAGAAATGTTTTTGACCGTGGAACCGCTTACTTATGCTAAACTGAATTGTTTGAATAGAACTGTTTTTTAATATTGAAACTGTGTACTTATGCTAAACTGAATTGTTTGAAATAGAACGGTTTTTCATATTGAAACTGTTTACTTATGCTGAACTGAATTGTTTGAAATAGAACGGTTTTTGATATTGAAACTGTTTACTTATGCTGAACTGAATTGTTTGAAATAGAACGGTTTTTGATATTGAAACTGTTTACTTATGCTGAACTGAATTGTTTGAAATAGAAATGTTTTTGACCGTGGAACCGCGTACTTATGCTAAACTGAATTGTTTGAATAGAACTGTTTTTTAATATTGAAACTGTGTACTTATGCTAAACTGAATTGTTTGAAATAGAACGGTTTTTTATATTGAAACTGTTTACTTATGCTAAACTGAATTGTTTGAAATAGAAATGTTTTTGACCGTGGAACCGCGTACTTATGCTAAACTGAATTGTTTGAATAGAACTGTTTTTTAATATTGAAACTGTGTACTTATGCTAAACTGAATTGTTTGAAATAGAACGGTTTTTGATATTGAAACTGTTTACTTATGCTAAACTGAATTGTTTGAAATAGAACGGTTTTTGATATTGAAACTGTTTACTTATGCTGAACTGAATTGTTTGAAATAGAACGGTTTTTCATATTGAAACTGTGTACTTATGCTGAACTGAATTGTTTGAAATAGAACGGTTTTTGATATTGAAACTGTTTACTTATGCTGAACTGAATTGTTTGAAATAGAAATGTTTTTGACCGTGGAACCGCGTACTTATGCTAAACTGAATTGTTTGAATAGAACTGTTTTTTAATATTGAAACTGTGTACTTATGCTAAACTGAATTGTTTGAAATAGAACGGTTTTTGATATTGAAACTGTTTACTTATGTTAAACTGAATTGTTTGAAATAGAAATGTTTTTGACCGTGGAACCGCGTACTTATGCTAAACTGAATTGTTTGAATAGAACTGTTTTTTAATATTGAAACTGTGTACTTATGCTAAACTGAATTGTTTGAAATAGAACGGTTTTTGATATTGAAACTGTTTACTTATGCTAAACTGAATTGTTTGAAATAGAAATGTTTTTGACCGTGGAACCGCGTACTTATGCTAAACTGAATTGTTTGAATAGAACTGTTTTTTAATATTGAAACTGTGTACTTATGCTAAACTGAATTGTTTGAAATAGAACGGTTTTTGATATTGAAACTGTTTACTTATGCTAAACTGAATTGTTTGAAATAGAAATGTTTTTGACCGTGGAACCGCGTACTTATGCTAAACTGAATTGTTTGAATAGAACTGTTTTTTAATATTGAAACTGTGTACCTATGCTAAACTGAATTGTTTGAAATAGAACGGTTTTTGATATTGAAACTGTTTACTTATGCTAAACTGAATTGTTTGAAATAGAAATGTTTTTGACCGTGGAACCGCGTACTTATGCTAAACTGAATTGTTTGAATAGAACTGTTTTTTAATATTGAAACTGTGTACTTATGCTAAACTGAATTGTTTGAAATAGAACGGTTTTTGATATTGAAACTGTTTACTTATGCTAAACTGAATTGTTTGAAATAGATTTGTGTTTGACATTTAACTGTTTATAAACAAAATGTACACTTAAACTAAACTGAATTGTTTAACCCAAAAATTTTCAATACGTCGTAAAACCAACTAACCATTTCAAAATGTAACAGACACTATAGAAAGGCGGGGGGGGGAATGTAACCAAAATATTGGAATAACCCCCCCCCCCAAAAAAAAAATATGGGGATATTAGTCTGGAGTAATTTATATACAAAATACAAATTGATCTGAAGAAGAGCTAAGTGATTGGATAATGTCATACGATTGAGTATTTATTCCCCAAATTGTTAACCCATGCATCAGACAATTATTTCAATCTTTATTGTTGTTGTTGTAGGCGATCTTAGTCGAGGGTGACCCGAAGGCCCCCTTTTCGATAGCTACTACACCGAGGTGTAGGAGAGGGTGCTACTCCTTTCCCTGGATTGTTCCACTTTACCCTTGATCCTTACCTTATAATGCTGAGTGTTAAGCAAGGTAGCATCAAATACCATTTTTTAAGTCTTTGGTATGACTCGATCTGGGATTGAACCCAGGTCTCCCGGGCCATTGTCGAACCCTCTAACTATTATGCCAATGTCCAGTCATCTAAACTAGCGATTCATTTATTATAACAGCTAAAAACTATTTTTTTGAAAGTGAAGCGTGTAATTTAGTACAAAATAATTAAATTCATTTACGTTATTTGGTGAAGTGATTTGTTACTTGCGACTCCATTACCCAAGAGTTAGAATTGATCTACGCCATGCAATATATGTTGTTCAACTTATTTGTACAGAAAGTGTGGTAGAATGGACTATGGTATTGACCACTTACAGGTTAGTCTTTTGTATATTTTTTCAGATTTGAGTAATATAACTCGCCGCCACAATTATTTGAATATGAGGAACACAATAGTTCTATTGAGAAAAGTACTATCGAGTAGTTGAAGAGTCTTTATGAATAAGTTGAGCCCTTGATAGAATGGAGTTGTCGCGTGAATATATACCTCAGGGCATGTTATAGTGTGCCGTACGATGCAAGGTTTGTTTGGGTGAACGGTTCCTCTGTTCGGAAACGCACATACTTGTGCGTGCTTCTGGTTGTCAAGGCAGGCCCGAAGAGAGAGAGAGAGAGAGAGAGAGAGAGAGAGAGAGAGAGAGAGAGAGAGAGAGAGAGAGAGAGAGTTTTGACTTTTTCGCGCTCTTTGATATGCTACTTTGGTCACGCCACTTTGCAGCCATTAGAAGTACTATCAGGAGGGCAAGGAATATAATCCAAACAGAAGTAAACGTTGTACATCGTAGAAACTTCTGACCTCAGTTGTAGTTTTTAAGATAGTAACCTAGATGCACATATGCCATTCGATCAATAGATAATCATGGAGAAGGGAGAGATTTTTGGCGCTTGGAAAGAAACCAGTCAAATGTGTTAATAATGAGATGCAATTTGTCACTGAATCGATACAAATCAATCATTTCTAATGAAATCAGATGAGGCGTACCGGATCGATACATTATTTTACTGCTTGCGAGTTTTTCGCGTCAGTTTGTGGTCTTTTACAGGAGTCTAAGTGACAGCAAGTCTTCTCAGGACTCTTCTCAGTATTCTAGCCGATCTTAACAATACTGTGGTCTAGATAGTCTCGATTCTACCTCGGATTTGCAATTCCTATTTTCCAAGCCTTTATGGAACTTTACAAGCGTACCAACTACAATTGATATTACCTTCATCTTGTTGTTTCCACAGTTTTTATTAACTCTCCGGCAAGGTCCTAGTATTTTTCTATCTTTTCGTTTTCTTCTATTTTCACTGTGTGGTCTGTCGAAACGGCAAAATCCACTAATGATGATATCATTATTATTATTATTATGATCTATTCTTTCGAGTTATTTTACACCAGCGTTAGTCTTGGCTGATGTTTTTTTATTGGAGTGTGAGAAACAGCACACCTCTAAGGGTCTCCAGGACTCTTCTCAGTATGCTGACCGACCTCAATAATGTATTTTGGATGGTTTCGGCTTATCCTTCGAAATGCACAGTTACGATTGATATCACCGTCACCCACATGTTCCACAACTTTTAGTGTTCTCTGGCAAGGTCTAAGTACTTGGTTTTCTTTGATTTTCCCTCTATGGTCGACCGGGACGGCAAAGTTCACAATTCGGCGGGCTCTCTTGCTTGTTGTTAACTCATTATTATAATTATTATTATCATTGCTTTTTGTAATTGTTTTCTTTCTCTTTTCCAACTATCCTTATTTAGCGCGGTCTCTTCTTCTTCCTCCTCTTCTTCTTCTTCTTCTTCTTCTTCTTCTTCTTCTTCTTCTTCTTCTTCTTCTTCTTCTTCTTCTTCTTCTTCATTTGTTATAGTCGTTCTTCTCTCCGTCTCATTCCCTCTCTCACTAATCTTCTCTTTCCTCTTTCTCTATATCATCTCAAACCTTGTTTCAGTACTCGTCCTCCTACGAACCACCCTTCTAATGCTCTTCAACCAGCTACATGCATTCTGAATTGAATACGTAAGAAAGGAGGCGCTTGTAGCCAATCGGTTATCGTCGTTGGAAATGGATCGGGCGACCCGAGTTCAAATCCTGATCGAGAGTGATTTCCTTTCCCATAACTAATATCTTTTGAAAAGTATGAATCAAATTATTCTTCCTCAACTATGGGTAAATAGTCGTGCAGGTGAGGCTCATTAACCTTAGTATGGCAACTGGCCTAAGAGAAGGAAAACTCTGAATTCAAACCAACTGTACTCCGCTTAAAAATTGACCTTGTGTCACATCTTGTCAGTGGCGGAGGGGTTGAGTAAATACAAACCTTTTTCATCTGTTATCGACCTTCATTCTCTTTGTATCTATCGATTTTCTTTTTTATCTTTCTTTTCTTTATATCATCCGTTATTGTCGTTCATTCTCACTATTTAACTTCTTCTTCTTCTTCTTCTTCTTCTTCTTCTTCTTCTTCTTCTTCTTCTTCTTCTTCTTCTTCTTCTTCTTCTTCTCACACGTTATAATCCTTCTTCTTCTTCTTTTATAGTCTCTTCTTCCTCTTTATAGTCTTCTTCTTCTAACTCGTTATAGTCTTCTTCTTCATCTTCTTCTTTTTTATAGTCTCTTCTTCTTCTTCTTCTTCTTCTTCTTCTTCTTCTTCTTCTTCTTCTTCTTCTTCTTCTCACCGGTTATAATCTTTCGTCCTCTCTAGTTTTCTCCACTCTATCTCTATTTCTACTCTTTATCTTCTAAATTGAGCTGCAAATAAGCGTTTCAAAAACCGATCTTATTTCAAACAAAGTGATGTATACGTTTTGTGTAGGATTGAGAAAAGTTCCCTATTGTGAGCCCCTATGGCGATTTTTGTCCCCGAAAGTTAGGTTAAAACCTATAAGTGGAGGATTGAAAGAGTGGAATTAAGCCCGCAGAGGCAAATCAGTTTGACAGTTTTGGAAGAAAAAAAAGAAAAAAGAAAAAAGAAAGAAAAAAGAAAAAAGAAAAAAAATTAAAAAAAAAGAAAAAAGAAAAAAAAAAAAAGAAAAAAAGAAAAAAGAAAAAAGAAAGAAAAAAGAAAAAAGAAAAAAAAAAGAAAAAAAAAGAAAAAAGAAAAAAAAGAAAAAAGAAAAAAAAAGAAAAAAAGAAAAAAAAAGAAAAAAAAGAAAAAAGAAAAAAAAAAGAAAAAAGAAAAGAGAAAGAAAAAAAGAAAAAAAGAAAAAAGAAAGAAAAAAAGAAAAAAGAAAAAAAAAGAAAAAAAAAGAAAAAAGAAAGAAAAAAAGAAAAAAAAAGAAAAAAGAAAAAAAAAGAAAAAAGAAAAAAAGAAAGAAAAAAAAAAAAAAAAAGAAAAAAAAAAAGAAAAACATTTATTTGAGACCAAGTATTTAAAATCAAAGAAAAAAAAAGAGTTGAAAAGAATAGATTTTGCAGACAACGTATATTTGAAGAGTGAGCTTGTTTCAAGATTCGTCTTCGAAACTTGTGTGACGGTCAGTCTGAAGTAGACTTCAAAGTAGCAGTCATTGCTTCCCCCTCGAGGTTGTTGGCTCCTCTATGTTTCTCTTAGTGTTGAGTTAGTGGTGGCGACTTCACGCTTACAATCTTAGGTTTATGCCAGAAAGCAGACAGGCAGCGGGGGTTGGGCTATGTTAGACACTGACCGACAAGTCAAGGCAGAAGAAACGGAAGGAAAACGTGCGGAAAACTGTGGTCGAATTCTCGGAGTCGGCGAGGAGGGATTCACATGACTTCTACAAGAGCACTGCTTGGGCTCTTATTTTGGCCCACTCTACTTGAAACCGTTAAATTCTAATACTCCGTCTGGAGAACCAAACGACTGGTTCGAACGAGCACTGTTCCTCAGTAGAGCAAATAATCGAAAACTACCCAGAATTAGTAAACTGATTATTTCTTAGGAACAACTGGTCCAGTTAATTAGCTGGATGTCTGGAGTTTTTGGGCTTCTTTTGAAAAATGACTTATTTATTTATCCCATCAAATAATACTACAAAGGTTTCAATGGCAGATTCGAGGCCGAAATACCCCCAGCTTCGGCTGGGCCACCTTCGGGTGGGCGAGCTGCAACTTTTGTCCCCTATGTATAGCACTAGACCTTGCTGTCTAGTTCAAGCTATAACCCGGCATACGTGCCTGGACCCAGATTTGGGTTCGTGAAACTGCTTGGTTCATTAAATCCACATTGCACTATGTGGGTCAATGAGCAGCATAGACCAGCAGGGTTCGAGTTCGGCTCGTTCCCGACCTTCCCCTCCCTTTTACCCCCACTTTAATCGGCCTTCGGGCTTTTGACCTTGTGTCAAGTCCTGTCCGGTGGGAGGCTGCGACAAATAACAAATAACATACAACAAAGGTTATATAGCATGGAGTGCTCGTTTAAAAAAGGTTGGCAAACCTACGTCTGTTCGACGAGCTGAAGGCCAATGAAAAAGTTTGAGTTCTTCTTTTTAGCGCCAATAATTAAACTGGAATTATGGGATATTTTTATTTTGTTACATTTTTTATTTATTCTTTTATTTTCGCATTTTCTGATTTATTTTTCTTCTTTATTTTCATATTTTATTATTTACTTTTTTTTTAATTTTCATATTTTATTATTTTTATATTTTTCTTTCCGTATTTTGTAAAAAAAAGAGATTTATTTCTAAATTTCATCATTTGCTTTTATTTTCCTATTTCCATTTATTTATTCTTATTCTTTTATTTCTATATTTCATTCTTATTTTTTATATTTGAATTTTATTTTTTTATTTCATATTTTCTATCGATCTCTGCTTAGTCATATCTATCTATCTATCTCAGAAATTATTTTCTTATCTCTTTCTCTCTCTCTCTCTCTCTCTCTCTATGTATGCTTATTCATATGTATCTATCTATCTATCTATCTATCTATCTATCTATCTATCAAATTATTTATTTATCTCTCTCTCTCGCCCCTATCTATCTATCTATCTATCTATCTATCAATCAAAGAAATTATTTTCTTATCTCTTTCTTTCTTTCTTTCTTTCTTTCTCTCATATCTATCTATCTATCTATCTATCTATCTATCTGAGAAATTATTTCCTTATCTCTCTCTCTCTTTTTCTCACTCACTCACTCTCTCTCTCTTTCTCTCTCTATCCATCTATCTCTGCTTATTCATATCTATCTATCTATCTATCTGAGAAATTATTTTCTTATCTCTCTCTCTCTCTCTCTATCTATCTATCTATACTTATTCATATCTATCTATCTATCTATCTATCTATCTATCTATCTCTGTTCATACCTTGGTCACTATATTTTTGTATGAACATCATAAAATACTTTCTATTTTACATGAGGTAGAAGAAGACATCTGCCATCTTTGCATCTCGATTTTAATCAAATGGGACCTAACTCAAACAAGAACAATTCACCCTTCTTGAACAAATTAAACCTCACGTTTTAATCAATTTTTTTGGTTTTGTTTGTATGATTTGTGGCTTTCAGAATTCATCAGTCCAAATCTGAAGTATTTATACGAGCAAAAGGTTTTGGGGAAGACAATATATTCCTTTTTCGAATAGACATTCCATTCCTTCTCGTTCGTTTTTCATGAATTCTTTTAAGTTTGTTTAAATCAATCATTCTTTTATCGTCTTTCTCTTTTTCAAACTGACATTTTCATACTTTTTGATTTCTTCTTACGCAGCTTTTATTTCTTTATTTAATCTATTATTTGTTTGTTTGCTTCTTCTTCTTCTTCTTCTTCTTCTTCTTCTTCTTCTTCTTCTTCTTCTTCTTCTTCTTCTTCTTCTTCTTCTTCTTCTTCTTCTTCTTCTTCTTCTACATCAAATTTCTTTCTTTTTTCTCCTCATTTTTCTTTCTTTCTTTCTTTCTTTCTTTCTTTCTTTCTTTCTTTTTCGTGTATAAATAACCACATTTTTTTTCTCGCTCTTCTTCTTCTTCTTCTTCTTCTTCTTCTTCTTCTTCTTCTTCTTCTTCTTCTTCTTCTTCCAATTATTTTTCTTCTCCTCATTTTCCAATTCTTTCTTTCTTTCTTTCTTTCTTTCTTTCTTTCTTTCTTTCTTTCTTTCTTTCTTTCTTATTCGTGTGTAAATAACCACATTTTTCTTCTTCTTCTTCTTCTTCTTCTTCTTCTTCTTCTTCTTCTTCTTCTTCTTGTCATACATCAAATTTCTTTCTTTTTTCCCCTCATTTTTCATTTGTTTGTTTGTTTGTTTCTTTCTTTATTTCCTCATTTTCCTTTTCTTTCTTTCTTTCTTTCTTTCTTTATTTCTTTCTTTCTTTCTTTCTTTCTTATTCGTGTGTAAATAACCACATTTTTCTCGCTTTTCTTCTTCTTCTTTTTCTTCTTCTTCTTCTTGTCATACATCAAATTTCTTTCTTTTTTCCCCTCATTTTTCATTTGTTTGTTTGTTTGTTTGTTTCTTTATTTCCTCATTTTCCTTTTCTTTCTTTCTTTCTTTCTTTCTTTCTTTCTTTCTTTCTTTCTTATTCGTGTGTAAATAACCACATTTTTCTCGCTTTTCTCGCTTTTCTTCTTCTTCTTCTTCTTCTTCTTCTTCTTCTTCTTCTTCTTCTTCTTCTTCTTCTTCTTCTTCTTCTTCTTCTTCTTCTTCTTCTACGTCCAATTATTTTTCTTCTCCTCATTTTCCAATCCTTTCTTTCTTTCTTTCTTTCTTTCTTTCTTTCTTTCTTTCTTATTCGTATGTAAATTACCGAATTTTTTTTCTCGCTTTTGTTCTTTTTTGTTTCTTGAATTAAATTAATCAAATTATTCTGATTTTCCTTTTCTCATTGATTAAAAATATCGATATTGTTTTACATTCTCCATTCTCCATTCTTCCTATTTGCCAAAATTAATGTTGAAGCTCATTTTTAGTCTTTCTTCTTCTTCTTCTTCTTCTTCTTCTTCTTCTTCTTCTTCTTCTTCTTCTTCTTCTTCTTCTTCTTCTTCTTCTTCTATAATTGTTTTGTAATTATTCACACGAATCCATTTTTCGCCTCTCGGCTCATGTCGACTGAAACAAATTAACGCCATGTTCATTAGAGTTGCAACCAAAACGAGACCAAAAATGGATTAAAAATGAAAGTCGTTTGTCACCGGGGACGTTTGACTAATGAGATGCGAACAGAAAACTGCATAGGAAATACATATTCATCCTCATCTTTTCTTTTTTTCTTTCTCTCCAAACTGTATTTTGCTTTCTTCTTATTTTGTTTATATATCCTTTCTTTTCGTAGTTTTCTTTTTAAATATTCAACTCAATTAATTCTCTCCCCACTGTTATTCTTTCTTTCTTTCTTTCTTTCTTTTACATATGCAAATACACGACTATATATATATATATATATATATATATATATATATATAAAGTTTATGGTTCTCACTAGGTCACTTGATGAGAAAAACCAATTGTTTTAGTATTGTTAAATACTGTTTAATATCAATGATATATATATATATATATATATATATATATATATATATATATATATCTCAATATATATATATAAGAAGTTTATGGTTTTTACTAGGTCACTTGATGAGTTAATGGAGCACCAAATGTTTTAGTATTGTTAAATAGTGCTTAATATCAATGATATATATATATATATATATATATATATATATATATATATATATATATATATATATATATTGACCCTCGACTGAGCCGTCAATCAAGAGATGCACCTGTGTATGTAAGCGGAAGAACAGCGGAAACAGATGGACGTAAGACAATAATATAACCAGGTGCCCGGGGCGGTTCGAGTTAGTTGGGGACAAGATGCCGAAGTGAGACCCAGCGGCAGACAGAGGGCTTCGGGCCCTCAGTGACCCACGGTTGAACAACCCCAGCCAAGATGAGAAAGAAGTGCTGCTATAGTCAGAAGAACTTGGGTCAATATAGCAGTCTGTCCCCGTCTCCAATTCACCTCTCACACACAACCAACATCACCCTTTCGAGAATAAAGTATGAGAGATTATATTTTTATAAAGAAGTGTGTTTATTCGTTCACTGGCGTTCGATTATTATGTTTGATTATGTTTCTGCTTATATTTATAGTTGTATATGTATTACAGTATACAACACACACACACACACACACACACACACATATATATATATATATATATATATGTATATATATATATATATATATATATATATATATAACACTACCATGTTATATATATATATATATATAACATGGTAGTGTCTGTGACCCTGGGTTTCATTCGCCCGAAAAATGCAAAATGCATGAAACCCAGGGTCCCAGACACTTCCATGTCATAATATATATATATATATCATCATCATCATATCGTGCTGACAGCACGGATATCCCTGACCCTCTCTCGCCACTCCTCCCTATCGTTCATCGCCCTAGGCAGGTCTTCAGGACAACAACCTGTATCCTCACATAGCTGCAATTATTTTTCTTTTTTGTTGTTTTTCCTGGTAGGTGAAGAAATGTGTCTTTGTTTTATGGAGTTAACTTTTGGATTATTTTGCTTTTTTGCATATTATTTAGAGGAATGGTGGATTCTTTGAGAATAGGCTCCATACGGAGGCCAAATGGTATAATTGATTTTACTTTTTGGTCGAAATATTGTCTGTATTTTGGATCAAAAGTGCAGTCATATGCTGGGTTAGATAGAGAAGATTTCAGTTTGGTATTATACTGAAGGGCTAATTTTTCACTTCGTGAGCTTCGGCGTATAGGCTATTAATTGGAGAAGTTCTAAATGCTCCAAATACCAGTCTAAGCTTTCATGGTGAATAGGGTCAAGTTGTTTCAGATAAGATTTCCTGGCAGATCTATATACGAAAATGCCATAGTCAAAATGAGAACTGAGAAGAGTTCTATATAACTTAATCTGAGTTTGACGGTCAGCTCCCCACTCTATTTGGACAACGACTCGTAAAATTTGTTGGGCACGGGTTGATTTGTTTTTTTAGGAAAAACATCAAAATATCCTCCAACAGCATCCCGACTACCTATGTATCTATACAGATGGATCTAAAGACAACAATAAAATAGCATGTGCAGCAGTCTTAAACAAAATAATAAAAACAAAAGCTCTTCCAATGGAAAGTTCTATTTTCACAGCTGAGGCCCGTGCAATAGATTTGGCTCTCGACATTATCTCAAAAGAAAAACACAAAAAATTCATCATATTCTCAGACTCACTCTCTGTCCTATTATCATTAAACAATAAAAAACTAGAGCACCCACTTATTATCAAACTACTTTGCCGACTACACTCAACATCAAACAAAGAAATAGTGATATATATGATATATATTCATCATAGCATAACATTGTAGTTAGAAGATTCAATACTTAAGTGTATATATATATATATATATATATATATATATAATTATACCTACCTACCTACCTACCTACCTTTAGAGTCACTCAATTTAATTAAAAATATTTTTTCAACAAAACTCAGAAATTTTTCACAGTACAATATGAAGATGATTTCTTATTCAAGAAATAATTTTAGAAATATGTCAAAAATCTTAAATAGCATCGTCTGTGAACGTAATTCCAAATCAACATTTCTTTTTTTTTTGTTTTTGATTAATGAATGTATGATATTCCAAGTGGCATAATGGCTCAAGTGCTCGACTGTGGCCTCGAAGTCAGAGAGTTTGAACTCCATTCCCTTTCGGGGTAGTATTCTTGCGGGAGGTATGAACCCCCTTATTCTCCCAACTATGTGCTAAATATTATCACTGCTGTTCTTCAACAAGGATGGCCGGGGTATTAAACTACCCACGGAATCTTTTATACCATTAAACAAAGAAACCAAATTATTAAAAAATGTAATAATTCGAAAGGATTTTTAAACATTCGTCTTTTCGTATATTTATTTATTTATTTTTTTAGCTAAGTCTTAACGTCTGAACCTATGTAGTCGGGTACTTCAAATTGCATGTGTATGTATATATATTAACCAACCCCTCGGTGGTGTAATGGTTAGCAAGCTCCATTAGCAAACCTACACGAGTGAGTTCGAGTCTCATTGGGTGTCCCTTTCATATGGCCTTGTGCCATATCTAAGCAAAAAGCTTAGTAAATTACAACCCTCCGCTCGAGCAGGATATCTTTTGCTGGATTCCAAGCCAGATTGGGGTGAGAGGAAATCATAGAGCAGACGCGGCAGCAAAATCGGCTTTTGACTTGACCCCCGACAAGTACAACATCCCATATACCGATCTGAAACCTAAAATAGATAATTTCCTCCATAAAAAATGGCAACAACGCTGGAATAGAAATACCAATAATAAACTATTCCAGGTTAAACCCTTTTTGGGAGAATGGTGCCCAGTCTTCCGAAAATCGCGAAAAGAACAAGTAACAATAATGCGATTGCATATTGGTCGCAGCAGACTTACGCACTCTTTTATACTCAAGCAAGAACAGCAACCACAGTGCTTGACATGCCAAACGCCCTGCACAATCAAACACCATCTGCTTGAGAGTAAAGTTTTAAATGACACCAGAAAGCGCTATTTCCACGCAAATACCATGAAGGACTCATTTGAGAACGTCCACATGGATGATGTTTTGTCGTTCTTGAAAGAGACCGGGTTTTATCAGAAAATATAGACTTGGTTACAATCCTGAAAACACAACAAACTAATCAACTGAAAGCAAATTATTAGTGAATAGAAATGCCATTATGTTTGTGTTAGTAGAAATAGTGGTGAGAAATAATTAAAAAACAACAAAAAAACAAAAACAAAACAAAACAAAAAAAACAATCATCACTAAATAAACTAAAGTCATATAGAAATACTTGAAAATACTTACTCGTATGTGAGTAAATGAGTTATTTGGTTTTAGTAGGGTATCATTAAATTATGTGTTTACAAACCGTACATATGTGTAAACAGGATCTGGCATTAAATAACCTATAGAGGTTGATATGCCATTAAACCCAACTAAACAACCAACCAATCATCTTTTTTGTTGTTAGTCCAAGGACAGATAAAGAAACTATTTCAAAACGAACTGATCCAATAAGAGATTTGTATTTTCTGAAGAAGTATTTATTTCGTTTTTACATATGTGTATGTTTCCAGCTTGTTGCTTTCGTCAGAGAGCATATATGGTACAGGGCCATATGAATGGGACACTCAATATATGAATGAATCGAGTCTTATTGGGTTCCTCATTCAAATGGTCTTGAGCCACGTATGTTCTCTGACGAAAGCAACTAGTTGGAAACATACATGTTTGTAAGAACGAAATATTTTTCTAAAATATACAAATCTCTTAGTGGACCTATTCTTTTGAAAATATATAATCAAAGTCATAAGAGACGAGAAATCCCCATGGCTTGTGGCTAACGTGCTAATCTTTGAGATCGTAGTAAGAGAATACACAATCCGCCTAACTTTACGCTAGACTGATAACTTTACCGCTCAGCCATTTCGACGACATTCGTCGGCTTGGGAATTTAACGCATTTTGTATTTAACTTTTGTTCATTTACATTTTACGCTATCGGATGCCAGAGGGCTCAATTCGATAGAAGATCTTTTATTTACAAAAAAATTAATTTTACACCAAAGACGTTAACTTTTTGAAAATATTTTAAAAAAGAATTTCTGAGAGAATTAAAAAACAAAACAAATAAAAAAAACATTACAAATACGTTATTCTTTAAAACAAAATTTCGAACACAAATTACGTTGCACAGAATTGAAATAGAACTCTATTAATGGTAATAGAATGTTCAGAGATTTTTTTCATTCCTTCGTTTCATTTTTAAATTCGAATATAATTCAAAAGACAGAACATCACATATTAACAATTGCCTGATGATGCTTTAAAAAAAAAAGCAGCGTTACGTTTAACGAGGCATAATATTCAATTACAAATAAACTCATTTTCTAAATCCTTTCTTTTTCAAATGTTTTATATTCACACACACACACACACACACACACACACACACATATATATATATATATATATATATATATATATGATAGAAATATGTAGAAAGTTGGATAAATCACTTGACTCAAATTTATATGTGTGATATTTCGTTTGGCTTTATTTCAGCTCGAACTTCTTCAGACAGAAACTGTTTTCTGAGTTTTTCTATTTAAAACAATGTGAGGAGAAATGATAAGATGGTGGAGGGGGTATAGTTGTAGGAGGAAAGCTGGGATGGATTTAAAGTCAAGTGTATCAGGTTTCATTAGAGGATTTTTTGTTTTGAAAGTGGAGATAGATTTTAAGGAGCTGATAAGAAAAAAAGCAGGGAAGGGTTTGGGTAAAAATGGTTTTGGCATATCTTATTTCGTGGAAAGATATTGACTATAATGTGATGTCACAGAAAATTGTCTCTATTGTGTTGTCTAGATTGTAATTTGAGTGAGGAAAGGGTTAAGAGGCAAAGTGATAAGGAAAGGTAAAAGGCAAAAGGATTCTCAAAAGTATGGTGGCACGGAGTGAAAAATATTCTTTTTTTCTCTATCCGTTTTCTATTTTAATTTTGTCTTCGTTTAGTATGATGTTTGCCATGTATGGTGAGATTTGGTAAGAACCTGGACTAGACAATACTGAACCCTCCATCAACTGCATATATGAAAAAGAATCTAATAACACCATACCCTTTCTAGACATCCTAATTATTCAATTTCCCAAAAGTTTAACTTTTAAAGTCTACCGCAAACCCACAAACAAAAACGATTATATACATTTCTACCCTCACTAAAACAACATCAAAACAAACCTTATAATAGGCTTTTACCTAAGAGCACTCAGAATATGTAGCCCACAATACCTTAATAAAGAATTTGAATACATCAAACATGCCTTCAAAAGCTTAAAATACCCAAAATCTTTCATATCAAATGCTAGAAAAAAGCTCTAAAGATACACTCATCAAATAAACCAAAGAAAACCAACCCCACAATCCCCATCATCCACAGACTGATCTCTCTACCCACAAACACACATAACATAACACTCTACGACAAACTAACCAAGTTAGGAATACCAATCATACAAACCACATCTCAAACCATTAAAAACCGCCCAAACATCACAAAACGGACCAACAACGAAACAACCTCTCACGCAGGCATATATTCCATTCCTTGCATAGATTGCAGCAAACATTATATCGGCGAAACCCAATGCAATCTAGAAAAAAGAATTCACAAAAACGATCAATCAAAACAAATCACGATCGAAACGCCCTTTACTCCCTAATGTTAGGGCTCAAAAACACCTTTAATTTTCCCAGGTCACCCTAATCAAACCCGTACACCGCAAAAAATCGGAAAGACTACTAGAACCTGCGGTCATCTCTAAAACAAACCATATAAAATAACGTCCAGGTTTTTACCAAATCTCACAATACCTGGCGAACATCATACTGAACAAAAACAAAATCAAAATAGAAAATGGATTGAGAAAAAAGAATATTTTTCACTCTGTGGCACCATACTTTTGAGAATCCTTTTGCCTTTTCCTTATCACTTTACTTCTTCGCCCTTCCTCACTCCAATTACAACCTAGACAACACAATTTTCTGTGACATCCCATTATAGTCAATCACATCACATTATAGTCAATATCTTTCCATGAAACGAGATATGCCAAAACCCTTTTAACCCAAACCTTTCCCTACTTATTCTTTTTAGCTCTCTAAAATCTATCTCCACTTTCAAAACAAAAAAATCTTTAATGAAACCTGATACAGTTAACTTTAAATCTATCCCAGCTTTCCTCCAACTATACCCCCTCCACCATCTTATCGTCTCAATAGAAAAACTCAGAAAACACTCACTGTCTGAAGAAGTTCGAGATGAAATAAAGCTGAACGAAATATCACACATGTAAATTTGAGGTAAGGGTTTGATTTATTCAAATTTCTATATATTTCTATCATACTGTCAGATTCCCTACAAATCTATCTTTTCAACATATATATATATATATATATATATATATATATAGACGAGGTTGTTTGTGTTTCAATTCGTGGTAATGTATTTAGGAAAGGCATGAATCCATTTCTTCTCCCTAAGAGCTATAGGTAAAATAGTTGGGCAACCGGTCTAGGAGAAGGAAAAAATTCTGAACTAAGAACCTGAAGAATGTTGTTTAAGAGATTTTGTGGCACATTGTTGCACCATTCTTCTGTTATCAGCTTATCAAAGAAATGTAGCTGGTTCTACACAAATTTTCACCACTATAAATAAATCATTTGTGTGGCTTGTCCAACATTTCACACCTATAAGCGAATTGCTGGGCCCTCATACTTCAAGATCAACAGGAACTATCAATCATATGGGAGCCTGATCTATCCGATGAAACAACGGAAATTTTTCCCAGCAGCATTAATATCGAAACTACTGTACGTATGGACCACATGGAAGCTGACAAAATGTATAGAGAAAAAAACTAGACTGGAACTGTACAAGTATGCTTGGAGCTATATTGACCAAATATCCCACGAAACAACAGCTGCACGGCCACCTACCTCCCATGTCAAAACCCATCTAAGTAAGACGTACAAGAAATGCAGGACACAGCCGGTGAAGCAAGGAGGAACTCATAAGTGACGTTCTCCAATGAGTCCTTTCACATGGCCGTGGCTTTGTGGACCGACCAACAAGAACTTACCTACAACAGTTTTGTGTGGATACGGGAAGTAGTCTGGAAGACCTACCGGGAGCGATGGCCGAATGAAGTAAGAGTCCAGGAAATCCATGCTAGAGGCACGGTTTATCTATCTATCTATCTATCTATCTATCTATTAGAATAATTCAATTAGTAATTGGAATTTTTTTTAAAAAGCAAATTGCATTTTCACTTCAGAATCCCCCCCCCCCCATAAATTCTGCATTGTTTGGATTTAGTTTATAGGAAAAATTATTTTAATCTCACAAAAACATTTCTTTTGAGGCTATTCAATATAGCGACAAATCAAATAGAGTCCTCCAGGCTTGAAAAGAGGTCTGTCATTAGATTTTTGGTGGCTATATAAAGCACACCATGTGAAATTTACTGAAGAATGTCTGATGTGTAGGGAAAAGTATATTTTAGCCCCCAAATCTTTACAGATGGGCTAAACGTGGGTTGGCAACTACGTTCTTGAGTTGAAAAAAAAAACAGTTCATGGAGGTTTAGCACACGGACTTTCCGGTAAAAGTTTCGGGGGCAATGGCCTGCAAAGAAGGTCATGCTAACACTCGTCTGGGATATGAAACGACCCAACATTATTAATTTTCTTGAAAAGGGCATAACTGTAAACAGTGCTTCCTATTGCCAACTACTTGGGATAAATTTACCTAATTTATTGAATGAGCAATATATATATATATATATATATATATATATATATATATATATATTAAAGTGTGGGTTCCACGTATGCTTCTTATATAAATAGGTTAAAGATGACATAGCCTATAAAATAAAATAATCTTTAATATCTTACAGGAAACGTTAAAAAATATAATGAATTTATATCTTAGGTCGTTGAAGTGGAAGCATTTAAACATACACTTTTATTTTTAAATGATTCCATTTCCAACGGCCTCAGATATAAGTATATTATTCTACTTTTTATCAACGTTTTCTTAAAGTTATTAGAGATTAGTTTATTTTATT
>OY757944.1:57733568-57798568 GCA_963585895.1 Sepioteuthis lessoniana | reverse complement strand
GCACTTCTTAATTTTTAGTACTAAAGAGGAAAAACTACTTCAAATCAATTTTTCAAAAGATATCTGGTTATACTAAGGTCAAAGTTTCTGAAGAAGATTTGTATTTAGTATAATGAATAAAAATATGGCGCTTAATTTGTTTCAGTGAGAAAAAAAAACAAACTTTTAGGATGAGAAATGAAATTTTTTGAGGCTGGCCAAATACTTTTGACTGGTAGTGTATATATATATATATATATATTGCATTATTATTCGGTCCAGTTAAACCGGAGTTTGGAGTAATTCATCAGGACACAAATAAATAAATAAATAAATAAATAAAAATTCAACAGTGAACATTTAAAATTTTCTGGTAAAGAGCTCAATGTAACTGACATTACAGAGCAATAATTTCTTTAAGAAAAACCAAAACCGGTCACATTAGGGTTATACATTTATTTCCATCCTGTTATGTGTTTTTGATATAAATCAAAAACACGAAAATAATTAACAGGACTTTTTCAGATCTTATTACGGTAGCAAGTAAGATGATCTAGTGCGATCTCCAGTCTCCAAAGCCCTAATACTATTCCTATAAGAAGCTGCTCTTCACCTTCTAGTCTTCCCTGGTATTAGTAGCTACTGCTACTAGGGGAGGGCGCTACTCCTTTCCCTGGATTGATCCACTTACCCTTAATACGTACTTTATAATGCTGAGTATTAAGCAAGGTGGTATCAAGTACCATTTTTTTGAGTTATTGGTCTGACTCGACCTGGGATTGAACCCCGGTCTTCTGGACCATTGGCGAACACTCTACCCATTAAGTCTTTTACTTTATATGTATATACTAGCATTATCGTTATCAGTGTATGCCCCCCCCCCGCCACACACACAAAAACACACATACACACACACACATACACACACAAACACACACACATACACACACACAAACATACACACACACACACGAACACACACACACAAACACACACATACACACACACACATACACAAACACATACACACACACAAACATACACACACACAAACACACACACACATACACACACACACATACACATACACACACACAAACACCCACACACACACATACACACACACAAAAAAACACACAAACATACACACACACACAAACACACACACACACAAACACGCACACACACAAACACACAAACATACACACACGTATATATACAGTTTGGTCCGTTTGCTGTCTCTCTCTCTCTTCGATCTCCTTTCGTCCTCCACCAAGACCACCACGCCCATCAGATTTCCACCGATGCAACCGTTTCTCTTCCACGAATGCAATCATTTTTATTCTTGTTCTTTCATATGACTCTCTGTCCACCCCATTTCCACTCTTCCCACATCTTCCGGCCGTTTTAATTATCTACTTTCAAAACGATTGTCAGGAAAGATAAAGCGTTCGAGAAGCGTTAATTGCAGCCGAGTAAATAACAAAAAAAAAAAAAAAAAAAAAATAGATAAATAAAAAAAAAAGATAAAAAAATAAAAAAAAATAAAGAAATAAAAAAATAAAATAAAAACAAAACAAAAGCAAAACAAAACCATTCCCCACCGAAAAAAACAAAAATAAAAAAGCAAAAAACAAAAAACAAAAACAAAAACAAAAAACAACAAAAAACGTTGCAGTAGCCGAATTTGCGAAGAAGCAAATCAAAAACGTTGTCTGTCGCCAATGATAAGTACTTGGTGGCAATGCGAATTTTCGATTATCACACCCTCGATTTTTTGGTGTTTGTGTCGTAACGTTCAAACATGGACGACATCAAAACGAAGACTCCAACTTAAAGACAAACATACAACGACAGATGCACACGGACAGAGATGCACAAAAACATGCATATGTTTATCCAACCCCATGCACCACAAGTAGGATGTGACACAAGGTCAATTTTTATGAGGACTGTATTTACCCAAACTCTCCACCATCGGTTGAATGTGACACAAGGTCAATTTTTAAAGGGACTATGTATTGAACCGACCCCCACCGTGACGAACCGGATGTAACACAAGTTCAAATCAGAGTACAGCTGGTTTGAATCCCGGTTTTTTCTTCTCTAAGACAGACTAAAGAAACCCATTTATCCTACTATTAGGTTTGGGAAAAGTTGGACTCATGCCTTTCTAAGGACATCAGCAGATACATCTATGCACAAAATAATAACCATGATAACAGTGGTTGGTTGGTTTTGCGGAATGTCAAGATGGGCATCAAGACAGTTCCTCAGCCTTCCTATAAGTCTAGACCTTGCTCCCTGTGGCATTTGTTTATTCCCTAAGCTCCGAGGCTGCCGTTATGAGACAACTGAGGAGATGAAAGAGGCTGTGATGAAGGTCATTGACACACTCACACAAGAGGACTTCCATGGGGCCTTCCAGAAGTTGTTGGAACGGTACAACAAATGCATTGCAGCCGGAGGAGATTACATCGAAGGGGACTAGAGTTTCATGTGTGTACTATCAATAAAAGTGCCCATAAGAAAAAAATTTAGAAACTTATTTAATGATCCTTGTACATCTATACACAAAATAATAACCATGATAATAGTGGTTGGTTGGTTGGTTTTGAGGAATGTCAACTGATATTGGGTTAATCATTGCCGTAGTCATTTTTTAAAAATCAGTAATATGGTATGTTATCTTTGTATAATAGCACATCAACCGTCGTGGGTTATTAAATGCCAAAGGCATCCCTATAGAAGAACAGTAGTGATACTATTTAACTCATAGATAGATGGGAGATCAGGGGTTCATGCCTTTCCCAAGGATATTAAAAGTGAATGTAATAGCGCGACTTGAGTTCCAACTCGCATACTACTATGTTGCAGTCCTACACGTTCGCCAGTATATCGTAGAGACTTCCCTTAAGATCAATATGAAATGACATGAATTTCTTTTTCCGTTATGAAATAAAACAATTCGCCTCATATTCATTTTTGCGGATATAATTTCTGTTTATTCAATAATCGGCTCTCTAACAATTTCTGTCCTATTTTTGTGTGTTGTCTGTCATCTCAGGTACACCTTCCTCATGACAATATACGTGGTGCATTCAAAAGGTTTCCAGTCTTTTTTGTACAGGCATTTAAAATTGTCGTAGACTCTTGAGAATTCAGTATGTTATTACTATACATCTTATGAGATGACTGGCCAATTTTTATAATTTCAGGTTCAAATAAACTGCTTCAGCAGGAATTGGAATACACCCTACTAAAGCTTGATTGTCACACCTTCCTCATGACAATATAAATAGTCAAATGACGGTTATATTGATTATATTGATTACTGTTTTGTGTCATTCTTTTTAATTATGTTCCATTTTTCAAAATGAAAATTAATCTTGTTTTATAATAGATTCTTGTATTATTATACTTGAATAATCCTAATTTTGCTTCCACACCACGTAATGCCAAAGCAATCTATGTAGAAGGAGATTAATGATATTATTAAACCTATAGCTGGATGGAGGATAAAGGGGTTCATGCCTTTGCCAAGGGTATGAGTCTAAAAGTGAACGTAATTGCGCGACTGGGGTTCGAACTTATTACAATGATGTCAAAATCTAGAACGTTAGCCATTACGCCATGAAGACTCCCCAAAATCAAAAATAAAGAAGTAGGTTCAAATAAAACTTACAACTTTGGAGTAAGAATAAAATGGAATAACTTGAATTGATAACGGTATTCATTATTCTTGCATTATTCTTGGAGGGGTCCGTGGTGTAATGGTTATCGTCGTAGGAAATGGACACGGTGACACGAGTTCAAATCCTGGACGAGAATGATTGCATTTTCACATAGCACTAATACTCTTGGGAAAGGTATGAATCCAATTATTCTCCCTCCAGCTATGGGTAAATAGTAGGACAGACTGTGTTCTTCAGCCTTGGTGAGGCAACTAGTCTAGGAGAAGGAAAACTCTGAATTCAACTTCGCTTAAAAATTGACCTTGTGTCATATCCTGCCCGAGCGGAGGGGTTGGTTAATAGGATTATTCTTGCAAGACTATTATATGATTTTTATCGTCTGCTTCAATAGAATGGTTTGGTCTATTTGTTTAATGGCATATCAACCTTTGTGGATTATTTAATGCCAAATCCATCCTTGTAGAAGAATAGCAATGATACTAGTTAACCTATAACTTTGGGGTGGGTAAAGGGGTTCATATCTTTCCCAAGAGTATTAGTCTGAAGACGAATGTAGTGGGGTGATTAGGATTCGTATTCATTTACTTCAGGGCTGCAGTCCAACGCTTTAGCCATTATACCACAGGGACCTCCTGATATCGTCATAGTAAACGTACCACGTTCAAATCCTGACCGCAACAGTCAACCTTCCACCTTGGAAAGATATGCATCAATTTCTTCTCTCCCCAGCTATGGCTAACTATTGGGCTCTTTAACCTTGGTTCGTTGGTTGTTTTTTGTTTAATGGCATATCAAATTTCGTGAGTTATCTAATATCAAAGCTATCCTTGTAGAAGAACAGCAGTGATACTATTTATATATTTACCCCCCGCTCGGGCAGGATATGACACAAGGTCAATTTTTAAGCGGAGTTTAACAGGTTTGAATTCACAGTTTTCCTTCTCCTAGACTAGTTGCCTTACCAAGGCTGAAGAACACAGTCTGTCCTAATATTTACCCATAGCTGGTGGGAGAATAATTGGATTCATACCTTTCCCAAGGGTATTTGTGGTATGTGAAATGCAATCAGTCTCGTCGAGGATTTGAACTCGTGTCGCCGTGTCCATTTCCTTCAACGATAACCATTACACCACGGCCACCTCCCTACACTATTTAATCTATATCTTAGGGAGATAAAGAGGTTCATATCTTTCCCAAGGGTATTAGTCTGTATTAGGAGGTGCCCGTGGTGTAATTGTTATCGTCGTCGGAAATGGACACGGTGACACGAGTTCAAATCTTGGACGAGAATGATTTCATTTCACATAGCACTAATACCCTTGGGAAAGGTATGAATCCAATTATTCTCCCTCCAGCTATGGGTAAATAGTAGGACAGACTGGGTTCTTCAGCCTTGGTGAGGCAAGTAGAACATAGTCAGTGGCGACTGTAGCCTATTTTTCCTACTCGTGCCCCCCACACTCTGTCAACTTCAGTTCCCAACCCGTGGTCCGTGGACCCAAAGTAAGTCATCATAGTTGCTATTACATGATTCTCCATTGTATAGCACAGATTGACAAACCTACCTTGCATGGTGTTTTTTTTTTGTAAACAATCAAGATACTATATAATCTGTAGTTTTGTTAATACAGTAGATAAGATAATTTTTTTCCTTTCAAAAGTATAGAAGAAAAGAGAAGATGTTCATTACTATGACGAGAAAAATATGTTTATTAGAATAAAGAAACTGATGACAATATACACAGACACAGCTAGTAGTTTCAATTTCGCTTAAAATAAAGATTATTTGTTGAAAATGTATTCAAATAAACAAATTTTAGTTACAGAATGTAATATATGCAACATTCATTAAAGAAATAGACATCTGTTAGTGAAAAAACGAATTAAAACACGCCGTTTAACCAACATTTACCATAGCAATGATGATGATGTCGGCGACTGCTCTAATCTGCTATCCTCTCTCTCTCTCTTACTCTCTCTCTGTCCCTCTCCCTCTTCCCAATATATCTATCAACAGTCACACGTGCTAAGATTTTTGAGCACAGTGTAAGAGTTGCTCTTGCTATTGGCTACAGTCAAAAGCGTATTTCTCTAACATTACTGTTATTATAAGGGTCTAGTGCCTGGTACGGATCGGGCGTTCAACTTTATAGCCGATTTTATGGAATGTTCAATGAATATGACGGTGGCCGGACAAAGACCATCCGTTCAAAACAGCATCGTTGTATTATTCCCAGATATATTTATGAACTTTTGGCTACTTAGTTATCGAAACTTGAATAGATACGTAATTTAATTGAGATCAAACTAAGTATGTTTGCTTAAAATTAATGGATGATTTTTAATCCATTTTGAATAACATTGACCGAGTTATTGGTCGTGCCGGGCACGAGTAGCACTAGTCCCGTCTCCGGCCCTGTGCATAGTATCAAGTATTCCTATCTAATACTAATAATTTTTAAACAAATCTACTTGATCCATAAATGGGATTCTAAAAAGAATGTCCTCTCCGGGGCAGAATAAATCTTGGATGTTTTAGTTTCTTTATTTAATGGAATATCAACCTTCGTGGGTTATTTAGTGCCCAAGCCGTATTTGTAGAACTACAGTGATACTGTTTAACCCAGAGCTTTGGGGATAAGGAGGTTCATGCTTTTTCCAAGGATATTCGTCTGAAAGTGAACGTAATAGCACCAGTCGGGTTCGAACTCAATTGCTTGGCTGTCGCCGAACAACACGTTAGCCACTACGCTACGGGGACGCCCCCCAACATGATTGAAAACAAGAGGAGTATCTTTTTGAAAATGTGTAACATATTTCTTACTTTTCGGAGGTTCATTCTTTCTTGTTTTCATTCTTTCTATTTTTCTTGGAGTGTTCGTTTGTTTGATTGTTTCTTTCTTTTTTCTATTTTTCTTGGTTTGTTTATTGGTATGTTTGTCTGCTTGTTTGTTTGTTTCTTTCTTTGAGTGTTTGTTTCTCTTTTGTAATAATTCGTTTGTTCGTTTGTTTGTTTCTTTCTTTGTGTTTTTTTCTTTTTCGTTTTAATTCGTTTCTTTCTTTCTTTCTTTCTTTCTTTCTTTCTTTCTTTTATTATTGTTTTCTTTTTTGTTTCAATTAGTTTATTTGTTTGTTTGTTTCTTTCTTTCTTTTTTGCTTTCTTTCTTTCTTTTTTGTTTTCTTTCTTTCTTTCTTTCTTTGAGTGTTTGTTTCTCTTAAGTAATAATTCGTTTGTTTGTTTCTTTCTTTCTTTCTTTGCGTTTTTTTCTTTTTCGTTTTAATTCGTTTCTTTCTTTCTTTCTTTCTTTCTTTCTTTCTTTCTTTCTTTCTTTCTTTCTTTTATTATTTGTTTCTTGTTTGTTTCAATTAGTTTATTTGTTTGATTGATTGTTTCTTTCTTTCTTTTTTGCTTTCTTTCTTTCTTTTTTGTTTTCTTTCTTTCTTTCTTTCTTTGAGTGTTTGTTTCTCTTAAGTAATAATTCGTTTGTTTGTTTGTTTGTTTATTTCTTTGTGTTTTTTTCTTTTTCGTTTTAATTCGTTTCTTTCTTTCTTTCTTTCTTTTATTATTTGTTTCTTTTTTGTTTCAATTAGTTTATTTGTTTGATTGTTTGTTTGTTTCTTTCTTTTTTGCTTTGTTTCTT
Source organism: Sepioteuthis lessoniana (assembly GCA_963585895.1). Lineage (NCBI taxonomy): Eukaryota > Metazoa > Mollusca > Cephalopoda > Myopsida > Loliginidae > Sepioteuthis > Sepioteuthis lessoniana. The sequence goes on along the minus strand of OY757944.1, from coordinate 57,791,253 downwards.
TCTTTTTTGTTTTCTTCTTTCCTTCTTTCTTTCTTTGAGTGTTTGTTTCTCTTAAGTAATAATTCGTTTGTTTGTTTGTTTGTTTCTTTCTTTGTGTTTTTTTCTTTTTCGTTTTAATTCGTTTCTTTCTTTCTTTCTTTCTTTCTTTCTTTCTTTCTTTTATTATTTGTTTCTTGTTTGTTTCAATTAGTTTATTTGTTTGATTGTTTGTTTGTTTCTTTCTTTTTTTCTTTTTTTCTTTCTTTTTTGTTTTCTTTCTTTCTTTCTTTCTTTGAGTGTTTGTTTCTCTTAAGTTATAATTCGTTTGTTTGTTTGTTTGTTTCTTTATATTTGTTATTTTTTCGTTTTAATTCCTTTCTTTCTTTCGTTTTATTTTTCTTTCTTCTTTACTCTCTTTCTTGCTTTCATTCTTTCTTGTTTTCTGTCGCAATCAAGCACATTAGCCTCTCCACTACTGGAACACCACCTAATAGACCTTGGACAAACGGCAATGAAGAGATATTCCACACAATACAAAACTCCAAAATTTCAGCCTCGACATCAAAATGCACTTTAATATTATACTCAGGACACCACTTTTTTGCTCGGAGGTGGGTGAGGGGTGTGGTATAGAGGATGCAATCAGCGTATTTATTATTAATTTCTGAGTTGGCAAATATAGCTTCAGTCTCCATATTTTTTGACCACGCGTTGTGTACAATTTTACAAATAAATGGCTAACTGCAGCCAATATGAAGCTGACCCCTCTAGCTAGGTTTTTATTCTTTTAGATTTGAACACGCATCAGTTGTTCAAAGAAACGGTCGCCTCTCACAGTTGTATCAACCTCTTCATCCTGCCTCATCCAATAAATACAAAACTATAATAGTCATTTCCCTTTCGGGGACATTTCAGACTGCTCGTGTACGTTTTTTTTTGTTTTGTTTTAAACAGAATCCCTAATGTAATCCAAACAAACTTCCAATTCGTTTAGTAAATTTTCTCCAAACGACGTTTTTTGTTCACTTCTTGTTGTTATTGTTGTTGTTTCAGGCATAATCTTGTTACTAGTCGTCCGCCATTTTGCTTGGCTTTCTCTAAAAACAGACAAAAGTTTCTTTGGTTATCTCTCCTGTCAAAATTCATTTTCTTGAGAGTTTTTTCTTCTTTTTCCTTTGTCCGTTGCCTTAGGCTCGTCATTAGCGGAGATCTCTTTAAGCACGGGTGCAGGAAGATGATTTTAATCATATGCTTGGCAAGCTACGGCTAAAATCAAATAGTGTGTCCCACCGCCCACCCGAGCATTAGAGGCTGGACGAGTAAAAAAATAAGATGCTAACGGTAATAGATATACACAGAAAAGACAAAGATAGAACAGATATACTTACACATATATATATATATATATATAGAGAGAGAGAGAGACAGACAGACAGACAGAAAGAGAGAGTGAAGAAAAGAAAGTAGAGAACTAAACAGAATAAAGAGAGGAAAGAAAACAGGAAAAGTCACACACACAAAAGGATATATATATATATACAAGTGTATATATATATATATATATATATCATCAAGTTGAGCTGATAGCACGGAGGGCTTTGACTATCTTTCTCCATGCGCCACTATCCTCCATCGCAGCTAGTAGGCCTGGTAAACTGTATCCAGTGTCCGTAGCGAGATGACCCATGTATACCTGGGCGTCACTATCCTCCATCGCAGCGAGTAGGTCCTCTAAACTGTATCCAGAATCCGTAGCGAGATGACCGATGTATATCTTTGATGGTTGGTCATCACTAGTGAGTCCATGTGTAGGAGTCCATAGTAGAACGCCATTTATGAGACCGACCTTACTTCTTCTTCTTCTTCTTCTTCTTCTTCTTCTTCTTCTTCTTCTTCTTCTTCAGAGAGAGAGAGAGAGAGAGAGAGAGTGTGATCATATGAGTTGATATATGTATACATATATGAAAATAATATATAGGTGAGTTTTTCAATAAATAAGGTAAATTTTACCTAACGAGGTGGCTATATGAAGCAGTTTACTATTGTGTCTTTTTCAAGGAAATTAATTGTGATGGGTCTTTTATGTTTCCGTAGATTATCACCATGACCTTCTTTACTGACATCTCTGCCCAAAACGTTTTCTTCACCGGATAGTCAGTGTGTTTCCACTCCATAGACTGTCTTTTCGGCTCAGGCTCATGGAAACCCATATTTAGACCATTTTTAAACTCCCTCCACCTTTTTTTTAAAACTAAAATATACTTGTCCATACACATGACTCATTCTTCTGTAAATTTTACATGGTTTTCACTTCTCAGCCACTTCAAATTTGATGACAGACCTCTGTTCAAGCTTTCAGAACTCAGTTTGATTTGCAGCCATTTCGAATTGCCTAAAATCAAATATTTTTGTGCGATTTAAATGCAAATAAGGAAAGTATTATGGCAGAGCATAACGTAAAATACTTAAATTATGTACTCCTAAAGTCCATTACTTAAAGCTTCCCGTAGTTCACGAATAGACAGAAATATATATATATATAGTCATCCACAGACAGATCTGTTTCGTTCTATCAGAACTCATCAGTGTGGCTAGACATTAGCTTCCCGTAACTGGGAGCGAAACCCAGTTGACTCAAATGCCAATCCGAGACTCTACACTTCAACCACGAGGAACCAGTAAAAGCGAAGTAAATTTTAAACGGTTATGAATCAAAATTACTATTGTTTACATACATCCGGTTAACGGCTACCGAGAGCTCAATTCATATACGAAGAGACTTGCAAATAGATGCTAATGGCAACACGATTACTTCATTTGCTAGAGAACTCAACCCTACGGAGGTAGGGGAGTAGGGGAGTATATATATATATATATATATGTAAGATATATGTAAGAATTTTTTCTTTTTTTGTTAGTCCAAAGATTGGTTTGGTTTGGTTTTATGTTGATTATTAATGCAAATTCATATTTATACATATAAAGAGTTCGATTTCGAACAATTCAGTTTAACGTAAGTATTCATTTTAAACGTCAAAATAGTCCCATTTCAAGCAATTCAGTTTAGTTTAAGCACACAGTTTAGTTGTATTTGACTCATAGATAGGACCTTATCAGTTGCTTCTACTTCCGGACAGAGTGGACCTGGGAGAGATGGTAACGAAGAGGCACTCCGCATTCCCCAAAGTTCCAGGATCAATGGAACCTCACCATAATATTGTTTAGTGTCATATACAGGATACTCGTTGGGGAGGTCCTACTCCTTTCCAGAAATGCAGTCGGTGTATTCAACAACCCGACTGGACTGGGCAAGTTGGTGCAAAGAGAAAAAAGTAAATATTTCACAATGAATAGGTTTACTAAGAGATTTATATCTTTAAGAATTAAATATTTCGTTCTTACATACGGTTATGTTTCCAGTTTGTTGCTTTCGTCAGATAACATTTAATGTTTTTTCAGGTTTTGTATCGGTTCATCTAGAAGTCACTGTTTTGCGTTAAAGTTCTTGTAGGGTTGGTTCTTTCTTTCTCTTCTCCACCTCTTTCTCTTTCTCAGAGTATGTCTCCTGTTCTTCGTTCCGGGTAAATTACTATTTCCTCAATTAGTCTTTAATATTTGATATGCTATAATGTTTTTAGTTATTTTACTCTGGGTCGCTGCGTGTGTTTGTGTGTGTGTGTATAGTTGATATGTTATAGAATTTATGAGTCGTTTTTTTTTGTTAAAGTGATTTTGAATTTAACTAACAGCTACTTTTTGGCTTTTCCATCCGTGTGTGTATTTGTTTCTCTCTGTGTGAGAGAGTGAGTGTGTGTATAATTTGGGCTTGATTATTTCAATGAATTTTTTTTCTTTTGAAGTAATGTAGTTTAAAATTTGACTGGCAATTACTTTTTACAAATATTATATATATATATATATATATGTATATATATGTATGTATTATGTCTGTATGTATGAATGTTTGTTTTTGTTTGTGTGTACGTGTGTGTATAGTTTATGTTTTATTTAGTGTGGGCTTGAATTTTCTATGAAGTTTTCTTTCTTTTATTTGAAGTAATGTGTAATCTTTAGTATTGTTATTAGGTATTGTTTAAATCCCCGTGACTACATTCGTATAGGTGTTTAGATAAATTAAATTTTCTTTTTTCTGGTATTTTAATGTTGCTTTTGTAGAGTGATATCCTAGTATTGAGAGCTTGTGTCGATCCTATGTATACTTGTTTACATTTGTAACATTCGATTATATAGACTACGTTTTTGAGTTGCAGCTTAAATCTTTATTTATAATGAATTTTGTTTTCGGGTTTTTGAAGGTATCCACAAAACAATCTAATGAGGTTCCAGTCCTGGATTTTGGAGGATTTGAAGTACCTCTTCAGTGCCATTACACCAAGGTTGGCTGGGGCTATATAATACACCGGCTGCATCTATGTGGAAGGGTAAGACAACCCCAATGAGTGTTCTGGATATGACACAAATCTATCTGATGGTGAGACTCCAGTCCTAGAGCTTTTGGAAATGTTGAGTGCTCTCTCATTGCCATGACACCCAGTTCAATGGAATTTAATTTTGCTCATTTCACCGGCCAAGGCATCAGTTGATGGACGTGCTGTTCCTCTTTGCTCTTAATGCACCACTAGCAGAATTTACTAGTATTCTTTGGGTCATTACCTTGCATGAATACAACTCATTGAGCCACAAACCGCGGTCTGATTCAATCTGCCCTTTACCTGGTGCAAATCCCCGACTTTGCAATTGGCAAAAGCACCCCACACCATAACAGTCCCTCGTCCATGCTTTACCGTTAGTATGATACTGGGGGGTTGCAGCTCTTTCACCAACTCTTCGAAGCATATAAACCCTCTTATTTGATCCAAAGGTGTTGAACTTGGATTCTTCAGTCCAAAGGGCTTTATTGCTTTGCTTTCTTTATGTTTCTAGGCTCACTGGAGTCTTTTGACATTGTTTTGCTTCCTCACGCAAGATGGTGACTCCGATAAAATTGTCCTCTGCATAGGAAAAGCATGTAGTATCTCAGTAAAGTTGGCAACCTTATTCGAGGGTGATCCGAAGGCTCCCTTTTCAATAGCAACTACAACAAGACGTGGGGTAGAGCGCTACTCCATTCCCTGGGTTGCTCCACTTTACCCTTGATCCGTACCTTATAATGCTGCGTGTTAAATAAGGCCGCACTAAGTACCATTTTTTGAGTTTTTGGTATGACTTGACCTGGGATTGAACCCTGGTCTCCCGGTTCAGTGGCGAACACTCTAGCTATTAGACCAATAGTGGTAATTTAACACAATATAGTCTAATGGGAATTCAAGTGGTGGTATAATGTAACTTTCGGAAAAAAATAAATTTTTCAGCAGATATTTGGTTATACTAACATCAAAGTTGCCGAGGAAGACATATATTTAGTATACAAAGTAAAAACATTGTGGTTCTTCACGTGTTTCATTAAAAATGGCACTTTTAGGCTGAGAAAAAAATCTTGAGGGTGGCTAAATTCTTTTGACTGGGTAAATATATATATATAGAAAGAGAGAGAGAGAGAGAGAGAGAAAGAGAGAGAGAGAGTTGAGTGAGAGATTGCTTACTTTGCTCTTCGATATCGTTCATTCATTTAAATGACTCATATTTTGAACGACATATAATTTGTTGCCGTCACACCCAATCAAAATCCAGCGAGCTGTGTTCAAAAAGTATTCAGACTGAAGTTGTATTTACCAAGATAGAAATGAACAATAAATAAAATGTTAATATTCTTCAGAATACGCGGTATGTTCAAAAACCGGGCCATTGGCCTAATGAGTAGAGTGTTCGCCAATGGTCCGGGAGATCGGGGTTCAATCCCAGGTCGAGTCATACCAAAGACTCAAAAAATGGTACTTGATGCTGCCTTGCTTAGCACTCAGCACTATAAGTAGAGGATCAAGGGTAAAGTGAAGCAATCCAGGGAATGGAGTAGCGCTCTCCCCTACACCTCGGTGTAGTAGCTATTGAAAAGAGAGCCTTCGTGTCACCCTCGACTAAGGTCACCAACTTTACTTTATAAAGGGAATTTTAAGTACCAATTAGGAAATTTACCCCTATAGGATCCCTTTGCTTCACCCTGCCAAAATGGGTTTATATGGAGCACTTTTAGAAGCTCAACTTTAGATTGTACTTTGATTCAAAAGAAGAGGACTTTTGTTCGATCCCAAGAAGTGGTAGTCTAATAGTGTTCAGATAAAGAACAGATGCTTTGTTAAATCTCTTAAGACAGTAGTTTGATTAGACTCACATACAGAATAGAAATAGAATTTTTACATCAATCTCTCTCTCCTCACTCTCACATTCTCTTTTTCTCTATCTCTCTCTCTCTCTTAAACACACTCTCTCACTCTCTTTTTGTCTCTCTTACACACCCTCTCTGTCAGCTTCTTACACTTTCTCTGTCGCTCTTGGGAAATTGACCGGTCTCCAGTATTAGAATACGCTGCAGGTACCGCTTGCAGAGGAGTAAGACCTTCACCCCCCAACAAAAAAGGAGTGTTCTGGCTCTAACAGTAAGATACATCTGGTGGATGGGCTCCAGTTCTGAAGCATTGGGGATGTAAAGTACCCCGTCATTGCTATTATTAACAGGTCTACTCAGAACTGGCGTGGTAGTACCTTAGGGTTCCAATTATGGGCCAAATTGATCTGTTTTGAATTTATTTGTATAAGTTAGGAATAGTTGATCATATATAACTGTGCAAAAACTTATTAGAAATTTGGCCCAGTCGGCTGGGGCTATAGATTACACCGACTGCTTCTCTGCAGAGGGATAAGACACCCCCAACGAGTGTCCTGTCGTTCAGTCGGCTGGAGCTATAGAATACACCGACTACTTCTCTGCAGAGGGATAAGACTTCCCCAACGAGTGTCCTGGATATCACACAAATCTGATACTGAGGCTCCAGTAATGCAGGAGCTTTGGGAAATGCGGAGTATCCCTTTATTGCCATTGTTCCCTGTTCCACTCTAGCACAGAGTGGTAGCAGCTGATAGGGTCCTATCTATAGGTTAAATAGAACTAAACAGTGTACTTATGCTAAACTGAATTGTTTAAAATAGAACTGTTTATATGTGTAAATATAGATTTGGCATTAAATAGTCTTCAATGGTTGATATGCCATAAAACTAAACCAAACCAAACCAATCTTCAGAAACGACAAAAAGAATGTAACCTTTTGGTGTAAAATAACTTCAGACGGGTTGACATGCCGTTAAGATCAATGAATAGATCAATTAGAATTTATACCTCAATTTCTGTCCGTGTGTCCCGGTTTCTGTCTCTCTCGTGAAAGTGTGTGTCTTCGAGTTTAATTTTGGCTGGAGGTGAAATTCGGCTGAAATTTTAAATCTCTCTCTTTTTTTTTAATCATCCTGGCCTTTCTTTTTGGCAATCGTTTTAGCCTTGGAGTAGGTCAACCTGTAAGACCAAGTTCGAATACGTCGAAGCTCGAATTGACTAAAGACTCCGTAAAATTCGACGACATCAGTATGGCGATCCCCGTCTTTTGAGTTCGCCCATCAACACCAGAGTCTTTTCCGAATTTAAAGGACCATTGAGACTACTACGTCCGGGGACAGAAGCGTGCGTGACGTAATGCTTGAGTTTAAACCCTGGACAAGGCTGTGTGCAGTTCACAGAGCGCAAATACTCTTGGAAAAGGTATGCATCCAACTATTCACTCTCCAGTAATGGATAAATAGTCGGGCCGGGCAGGCTGAGCTTTTTAACCTCGGTACGGCAGCCTGTCTATGTAAGTATTCCTATCTAACTCCAACAATTTGCACGCAATTATATAGTTTCAAGTAACTAATAATGATAATATTAAGTAAAGAATTATAGTTTTTGTAATTATTCTTAATACAAATAATTCACAGTTATATGGTATCAAGTATTCCGGACATTGGCCTTGCGGTTAGAGTGTTCGCCAATGGCCCGGGAGACCTGGGTTCAATCCCAGGTCGAGTCATACCAAAGACTCAAAAAATGGTACTTGATGCCTTCTTGCTTAACACTCAGCATTATAAGGTATGTATCAAGGGTAAAGTGGAGCAATCCAGGGAAAGAAGTAGCGCCCTCCCCAACACCTTGGTGTAGTAGCTATCGAAAAGGGAACCTTCGGGTCACCCTCGACTACGGTCGCCAACTTTACTTACTTTATTCCTATCTGATATTAATAATTTAAAAATAAATCTCTTCGATCCATAAATGGGACTCTAACAGGTATTACCTTCTCGGGTTAGAATGAATCTTGGATGTTTTGGTTTCTTTATTTGATAGTATATTAACGTTTTTGGATTATCTAATGTTAAAGCCACCCTTGCAGAAGAACAGCAGTAGTACTATTACTCTTATAGCTGGAGGGATAAGGGGATTCTTACCTTTCCCTTAATAGCACGACTGGAGTTCGAACTCGCTTACTTCGAAGCTGCAGTCTGACACTTTAGCCATTACGCCACAGGTTTGGAGGGACGCGATTAGTGTAACAGTTATCGTCTTAGTAAATGTACTCGGTGAATCACGTTCAATTCCTGGCCTCGGCTGTCAACCGTTCATTTTGCACAAATATCCTAGGGAAAGGTGTGCATCAATTTCTTCTCTCCCCAGCTCTGGCTAAATAGTGGGCTCTTTAAGATTGGATTGGCACCTTGTACGTGAGAAGGAAAACTTTGAATTCAAACCAATTGTACTCTACCAGATAACTGACCTTGTGTCGCATTTTGTTCGTGGCGGAGGGTGGGCTGGGTAAATATATATTACCCCCGGAGATCGATCAGAGGACCTCTTCTTTTCAGTCAGTCTACCCCTACAGCTTGGTCGTGGGTGGCATACATTCCTTTTCACGTCGCACCTGTTCGCCTCGAACTTGATACATTCGGTGATTTCCAATTTACGCGTTTAATTCAGCGGCGCTAACCATTAGCGATTATTCACGCGCGATTTTCCACGTAAATTGGCTTCGTGGGAAGGAGAGAAATGGTCTGTAAAATTGGTGATATATAAAAATTTATCTTCTTCAGCAGCATTCTAAATACGATGCAAAAAAAAAAAAAAAATGAAAAAGAAAAAAGAAAAAAGAAAAAAAATAACCCCGAGATTGCATGACATGGAATTGACATTTTTCAATTTGAAACGAAAATATTCCTAAAAATATATTTGTTTTCATTTTCAGATGTTCAGTATATAAGTGTTTATAATTCCTTCGGGTTAGTTTTGCCATAAATAGAATGAAATCTTTCCCATTAACAAACCGGTTACACTAGACTTTTAATCACTCAGTCTGACCTTTATTTAAAGGTGTACCAACCTTCATAGGTTATTTAATGTCAAAACCACCCTTACGGAAGTACAGCAGTGGTGCTATTACACCCATAGCTGGAGGGATAAGAGGGTTCATGACTTTCCCACAGGCATTAGTCTAAAAGTAAACGTAATACCGAGAGTACTTGCTTCCTTTGATGTCGCTATCCAGCATCTTAGCCACTATATTATGAGGAGCCACCCACTTATTAAGATGTCTCTGCCCAGTGCGTTTACCATTACGCCGCAGAGACTCCTCCAAACTTTTATTAAAGAATGAAGATTGTCAATCAGAATTTCCAGAAATATTAGACTTTGTTGCTAACAGTAAGAACTAGTTATACACGTTATATATTACATATGGATTACATAAGTCTGTGCCTTGAAGCTTATATTCATATTTTAGGATTTTCCTAGGCTTATACATTAATATATATATATATATATATATATATATATATATATATATATATATATATATAAAATACAGATTTATATGATTTGAATTTCGTTGAAAACGAGGAATGATTCGGAATCTTTCGATGAACTAACGGAACGTGGATTCTGCACAATGTTTCTAATATCAGGTGACGTATTTTAAAGAAACGAACGCTGATTCATTGATCAAACGGCCAATTTTTCTTGTCATAAACAACCATCTTTTCTTGTTATAAAACTTTTCCAAATTTTCATATATTTTTACACTTTTTATACATCCATCTATACTTAACATCACTAATATAACCCCTCATAGCCCTGATGATGGTTCAGCAGAACCGAAACGCTATATTGTCGACAATAAATCTCCCCTTTCTATTTGGATTATTTGTTGTCAATTTTTCTTCACGAACTGTCGGATTACTGTCCATTATTTTCTTCCATATATATATATATATACACCCAACCCCTCCGTCAAGAAAAAAATGTGGCACAAAGCCAATTTTTTAGCAGAGTTTTACAGGTTTTTAATTCAGAATTTTCCTTCTCCAACACCAATTTCCATACGAAGGTTAAAAAGCCTAGTCTGACCAACCATTTTACTTTAAGGGAAAATAAATTAATTCATGTCTTTCCAAGGGTATTAGCGAGGAGTGAATCGTAAATAGTCGCGTCCAGGATTTGAAGTCGACTTGCTGAGTTTATTCATTAGAATGATAACTGATACACCATATATGATATAAGGATTATCTTCGCTATAAATGATCACGGCGAACCGAGTTCAAATCCTGAATGAGTCTATTTACATTTCACATAGTAGTTAGTTGGTTGTTTTGTTTTACGGCATATCAACCTTTGTAGGTTATTTAATACCAAATCTATTTGTATACAAGTAAATAGTTCTATTTCAAACAATTAGGTTTAGCATAAGTGCACTGTTTAATTGTCAAAAACATTTCTATTTCAATATATTCAGTTTCGTCAAACAGTTCTAATTCAAACTATTTTGTTTAGTATAAGTATAGTTTTTGTTTACACACAGTTCAATTCGCAGTTTATGTGTCAAAACAGTTCCATTCAAGAAATTTAATTTAGCATAAGTACGCAGATTATTTCTATTTAACCCATAGATAGGGCCCTATCGGATGCCCCTACTCCGGGTCTGAGATGACCCGGAAGTGATGGCAATAAATGGGTGCTCCACATTCCTCAAAGCCCCAGCATCATAGGAACCTCACCATCAGATTGTTTAGTGTCATATTCGGGACATTCGTAGGGGATTCTAACCACCCTGAAAAGGTGCAGTCGCTGTATTCTACAGCCCCAGCCGACTGAGTAATTCACTTAGTGCTAATACCGTGGGGAAAGATATGAATCCATTTGTATTCTTCAACCAACTATCGCTAAATAGTAGAGCAGACTGGAATTTTTAGCCTTGGTATTGCAACCGGTCTAAGAGAAGAAAAACTCGGAATTCAAATTTACTAAAGTCCCCTTAAAATTTTGGCCTTGTGTCACATCATGTTCGTGCGTAGGAGTTGGGTGAATATATTTATGAAATTCTTTTCATAGATATATTCACCCAACTCCTATCTATCATTATAGGTATATGGCCTAATCGGCTGAGGCATCTCTGCAGAGGGTCAAGACCCTTTAACGAGTGTCCTGGATAAGATACAAAACAATCTTATGGTGAGGCTCGAGTAATGCTGGAGCTTGGGGGAATGCGGAATGATCCTTCATTGCCATCACTCTCGGGCCCACTCTCGCCTGGAGTTGTAATGTAGTATTTTGACCTTCGACCTGGCCCAAAAATGCTATTCCAAGGTAATGCACCGGAAGGGAGAGACACATTCCAATGGCCAGTAATCGAAAGAGATCGCGTGGGCGGATTAAGGCTGATAATATGGGACAAGGTGAAGGTCCCACTGTGCCACTACAGAGAGATGCACCGAAGAGAGTGACCTCTGAACTGCATGACAGTTATTTCCGCTTGATGACGATTAAACATTCGATTTCAAAGATCGAGTGGGTGTCAAACGATTATATAACTCAGTTGAGTTCGACGAACAGTTGAGTTCCGGCCAGTTCAGTTCCAGTAGAGTTGGAGACGGAGATAGACGAGATGTGGTAGGGAAAGCCACACTCGGCCGAGGGGGCCCTCGGGAAGCCCTGATGAGTTGGGGTCCAGAGAAGATGGTGATAAGATGCAGCAAAGAAAGCCATCACCCAGCAGAGTGGGCCCAGGGCCTCCGGTTGAGCAGCCCTAAAGAACGAGAAAGACACAACACTGACGGCCATAAGTTTTGGGGTCAAAATATTATAGTTATGTTCGATCTCCAGCTCCCTCTCACAGTAAAACCCCACACAACCTTTTCGAACCCTTGCAATAAAGTGAGAGGTGAATATTTTGTTAAAGAAGTCACCCTGCGTCTTTATCATTGCGTCTGTTTTCATTGCGTCGGTATGTATCCAGCATATATATGTATATATGTGCATGAAACAGCAGATGACAATAGAACAGTAACACTGGATGAGATCCTTAAACTGAATTGTTAGAAATACAACTGTTTGATCATTTAACGGTGTATAAACAAATGACTGATGTTAATTGAATTTTTAGCGAACTTATCAGGTGCTACCGGGTTAGAGTGTACTTGGGAGCGATGGCAATGAAGGAGTACTCCACATTCCCCAAAGCTCCAACATTAATGGAGACTCACCAGCAGATTGTTTAATGTCATATCTAGGACACTCATTGCAGTGGGGGTCTTACCCTCCGCACAGATATAGTCGATGTTTTCTGCATCCCTTGGCAACTGGGCCGATTTTCACTTTTGTTGAAAGGTTATACTATGTTAGGTATGTTTTTAGTAATTCATCAAAGATATTTTAAAACCTTCTATTCTTATCAAGCAATTTCTTTGGTAAATAAGTTATGGGTTAAATAGTATTACTGCCATTCTTCTTTAAAAAGGACGTAGGTATGAAATAACCTATGAAGGTTATTGTCATTAAACAAAGAAACTGACCGGACCAACCCGAGATTTTTAGGTAATTTTTTAAGCGGAGATGGACAGGTTTTTTTTTAAAGCGGAGATCAACTGGCTTCAATGAAGAGTTTTCCTTCGCTTAAACCGGTTGTCATATACAATGGTTAAAGTTCCATGTTTGTTCTACAATTTACCCAATGCTTGAAGACAAATTGTTGGATTCAAGCATTTCCCAAGGATATAAGAGGTATGTGAAATGCAAACGTTCATTACACCACATGAGCCTTCACACACACACACACACATATATATATATATATATATATATGTGTGTGTGTGTGTGTGTGTGTGTTTGGTTTGGTTTGGTTTTATGGCATATCAACCTTTGTAGGCTATTTAACGCCAAATCCATTTTTATGTAAATAATCTGTTCTATTGAAAACAGTTCAGTTTAGCATAAGTACACAGTTTAATTGTCAAAAACATTTCCATTTCAAACTATTCAAGCAGTTATATGTAACAATTCAGTTAAGTGTAAATACAGTTTTAATGTCGAAAAACAGTTCTATTTCAAATAATTCAGTTAAGCATAAGCATGCAGTTTAAATGTAAGTACGGTTTAGTTGTGAAAAACATTTCTATTTCAAGCTATACAGTTTACTCAGACAATTCATTTTAGCATACTTATGTTGTTAGTTCTATTTAACCCATAGATAGGACCCTATCAGGTGCTACCACTCCGGGCCAGAGTGGACCTGGAAGCGATGGCAATGAAGGGGTACTCCGTATTCCCCAAAGCTCCAGCATTGCTAGAACCTCACCATCAGATTGTTTAGTGTCATATCCAGGACACTCGTTGCAGTCAGTGTATTCTACAGGGCAAGTGTGTGTGTGTGTGTATGTGTGTGTATGTGTGTGCGTGTGTGAACAAATCAGGCAATTTATAATATATATATATATATAATATATATAATATAATATTATAATATATATATATATATATATATACATGCATATATATATATATATATATATATATATTGAGTTTATTACACCCATGCACAGGATACGATGAGGGTATTGTTATTTTTTATTAATAATCGAAATAGCAGTTCCCACTTTGAAACCAGAGCTGCATGAAATTCTATCTCTGAATTGTGATAAGATATATGTAGGTGAAACTTGCCGAAGTCTTAATAAATTAATTTACGAGCACAAAAGAGCTTAAAAAGAGCAGACAGAAATAACGGTTTGGTCAAACATAATTTAGAAACTAATCACAACTTTAATTTTAAAGATTCCAAAATGTCAGTTTACAAAATGTCAATTTTCATATATATATATATGATAAAAAACGCTGGAAAAATGTTGAATCTGGTATCTTTTCAAACTACGCTACTGTCAAACAGTGACTGAGATTTCATTCAATGCGTCTCCTTATTTAATCAAAGTGAAGCTGAAAAGTTACCAAATTCTTTATTCCAAATAATTCGGCTTCACCGTTTATATATATTTAGAAAAATAAATAGATGAATAGATACTCAAATTAAACGGACGCAGTCAGAAACTAGATAAAGTGGGAGAGATTCAGGGATTGAACAAAATAATAGAAACACCTAGAATCTTAGTATCATTATTTTGAAACTCCAATAAAACCATCAAACGTTTGTTATTTTTATGTTTTTTTTAATTATTATCAAATTTTCTCGTCTTATTTTACAAAAATTGTTTTTTTTTTACACATATCATCAGAAGAAAGTAATCAAAATATATTAAATTGGCTGATCTATCAAACTTTAAAAGAAGTCAAGATATTGGTGCTCGTATGGCAGGTGCTAGTGTCACAAAAACTGCTGAATTATTTGGTGTGGCAAGGAGTACGGTATCGAAAGTAATGACAGTATTTGAGAAAGAAGGAAAAATTTTCACACTGAAGCAAAACTCTGGAAGAAAGCGAAAGCTGTCTGATACAGACCGTCAGACTCTTACGTGGATTGTTAGGAAGGATCACAAGAATACTGTTCCGAAAATGTCTGCAGAACTTCATGACCATCTCGAGAACCCAGTTTCCTCGAAAACTGTAAGAAGGGAGCTGCACAAAGCCGGATTTCACGGGGGTGGGGCTGCAATCAGAAAACCGTATTAAAATAGATGTTTGAAAATTTCCGGTGTTTCCATTATATTGTCCAACCTCTGTATATTATGGAATGTGAACTAAATAATATAAATATTAACAGAAATTGATCGATAAACAGATGCGATTTGCATTTTTTGATAAATTTTGGAATGCTATTTGCATCACAGAAATTCAAAACAGAGCGGTACCTGCGGAAATGAAATATTTTATAACGTTCTTATCTTTTTCGTTTAGTAACTTAGACGCCCTGATTAAGGTTTAAAAACCGGAACGTTTAACGTAGGCATATATTTCTACAAATAAAAAGACTTTGTGCTTTTTCATCTCTATACATTTTCATATATATATATATAGGTATTATTCGGTCCAGTTAAACCGGAGTTGGGAGTAATTCCATCAGGATAAAAAAGAAACCATTCAACTATGAACATTTAAATTTTCCTGATAAAGAGCTCAATGTAACTTACATTACAGAGCAATAATTTCTTTAAAAAAAAACAGAAACCGGTCACATTAGGATTATAATGATAATATGATAATTTGTCTTTAGTTTAAATTTATTCCTATAGACAAATGATCATAGATAATTCTTAAATAAAAAACATAGGATTAAATTGAGATTTAAGGTCAAATGAATAAAAATAAAATAAAATAAAAAAGATGAGAAGAAACCATGTGATGTATACGTACTCTTCAATGGAAGGGTAACTGAATTAATAGGCACGAAAATAAAATTTGAAATTAAAAATTCTAATTTTAATTTTAAATTTTGAATTTAATTTAATATAAGTATTACTGTATCTTTATGTAAGGTTATTAAAGAAAGTTATGCTTCCCTAAATTAGTATTTAATCTGGAGTTTTAAGTTGAAATGTATTTAGATTTAAAAAAAAAAATAAAAAATAAAAAAAATTAATTTACTATAATTCCAACCGGCAATAAAAAACCCGGAAGTGGGCTAAATGAGGAGAAAACTCTTCAACCCTCTTCTACCTCCTCCCACCCTTCTTTCCTGTGTCTATTCTGAATTATTTTATCCATAAGACTTGAAGAAGTCCTGTTATTTTTGGTGTTATTGATTTATATCAAAACCCATAACAGGATGGAAATAAATCTATAATCCTTATGTGACCGGTTTTTGCTTTTTCTTAAAGAAAGTATATATATATATATATATATATACCCGTGTGTGTGTGTGTGTGTGTGTGTGTGTACAAGATATGTTCAAAAAGTGTCGAGGCAAAAGCTGTATTTACCAAGACAAGAAATGAACAACGATTGAAACTTTAATTTTATCAAAATACCAGATGTGTTCAAAATGTATTCAGACTGAAGCTGTATTTACCAAGACAGAAATAAACAATGAATAAAACGCTAATATTCTTTAGAATATGCTGTATGTTCAAAAAGTATCACGGCTAAAGCTAGATTTATCAAGACAAAAAATGAAAAATAAATGAAACATTAATTTTTTTCAAAATACGAGACGTGTTCAAAAAGTATCGAGACTGAATGTATATCAACCAACATGACAGAAATGAACAATGATTAAAAAGTTAAATTCTCTTCAAAATAGTACACTTGTCGTTCAGTCAGGTTATTCCAGCGAGTTTTCTATTGGTAAAAATACTCTTGAAACTTCTCTTTTGATATCGTATGTAACTGTACTGTTGTATTTAACCGTTTCCCCAATAAATACCCCGAAACGTTTTGGACGAAGTATAACATACAAAACGTGGGAAATAGTCGGTCCAGGACAAAATGAATTATTGATATAGGATTCACCAACTTTAGCGATCAATACTCGCCGGCAAGTTATGGGTTCCGAACTGCGCAGAAGAAATATTTTGGGCTTCCAACTAATTTATATACTTTAAAAATATGCCTGGGTGTAATTTAATACGACAGACTATTCTGGGAGGGAGAAAGAGAGAGAAAGAGAGGTGGGGTAGTGGGGAAGAGAGAGTCTAAAATGAAAGAAAATGAGTCAGTGAGAGAGAGAGGGGGGGAAGTGGGGAAAGAGAAAGATGGTCTAAAACGAAAGAAAATGAGTCAGATATATATATATATATATATATATTGAGAGAGAGAGAGAGAGAGAGAGAGAGAGAGAGAGGAAGTGGAAAAGAGACAGAAAGTCTAAAACAAAAGAAAATGAGCCAGAGAGAGAGAGAGAGAGAGAGAGAGTAGGAGTTGAAAAGAAACAGAAAGTCTAAAATGAGAGAGGGAGAGGGAGAGGGAGAGAGAAGAAGCACGTGGGAAAGAGATAGATTGTCTAAAACGAAAGAAAATGGGTCGAAGAGAGAGAGAGAGAGAGAGAGAGAGAGAGAGAGAGAGGGAGGGAGAGAAAGAGAGTTAAAAAGAGACAAAAAGTCTAAAACGAGAAAGAGAGAGGGAAAGAGAGGGGAATTGGGAAAGAGACAGATAGTCTAAAATGAAAGAAAGAGAGAGAGAGAGAGAGAGAGAGAGAGAGAGAGAGAGAGAGAGAGAGAGAGCAGCTGCAAACAAATAATATCGACTAACATGAAGGTATGAAAGCTTAGCTGTTGAAAGATGGCGTTCATTGGAGAGTAAAGAGAAAAGGAAACCGCGAAGAGTTAAATCACTCCTCTCCCGCCACACTTTTTTTTTGGTTCGATTGGACAATTTTCTGATATACCAAAAATAGATAAAAGAACTTCGGCAATAAATATGGTTTCTACATCCAGAGGAAATGATAGTTGTTTTCAGTGAATAACACAAGATCATTATAGAATAGTGTGTACCGTAGAAGCCATACAAGTTTACTGTGACAAACAATATTATAGACGCACAACATACGAAAAAAGATGCACACTCGTAACACAGCACCATAGTTGCATACACATCTATGGATATATTTAGCTGTACAAATTTACATCTATAAAAAGCACCACAGAAATACATGTATACTCACAGACACAAATATGTATGATATATACTCACATACACACATATCCGTAAGTATTAACATATACATTATATATATAAAAGTACATTAACTATATATATTATGGTATATGTTTATATACAGTTATGAATAAATATATACATATACATTATATATATAAAAGTACATTAACTATATATATAATGGTATATGTTTATATACAGTTATGAATAAATACATACATATACATTATATATATAAAAGTACATTAACTATATACATTATGGTATATGTTTATATACATTTATGAATAAATATATACATATACATTATATATATACATATACATTATATATATATATATATATATATATATATATGTATATTTTGGCAGCATTTCTTCGTTAATACAAATTTCATTAAACATAATAGACATTTTATGTCTACATATTTTCTTCTGGATCTGTTCGAATTCCCGTATTACTTTTATCGTATTCGGGGGGGATTGATCTATGTATTGTCCATAGTTGTATGTATCCCTTGTACTTTAGGCTATCATCAGGGGTGGATCTATTACAAAAGTGATGTAACTTTTGTTTTAGCATATTACCACTATGTAAGAGCGTCTTTACCGTTGAAGATTATGACGTTTGCTTTTAAATGGAATTCTATAATTAGTGTCAGTAGCTAAAGACATTTAAGTACATTAGCACTGGTTTGAAAATTAATTCTATTAAGTGTCGGTTGCATGTTTCTAATATGTAGTGCTTCGAGAATCAGTAGTTTTTGTTTATTATTTTGATGTTCTAATATTGTTGTGTTGTCGGTGAGAATTTTCCGTAATTGTGTTGTTGGGCATGAATGTTTTTTAAATGCTTGAGCTATTGAACTTGTATCAGAAAGGTGCATTGTAAGTCTCCTTGATAGGGTAGTTGAGGTTAAACCAACATATATATTATTATTATCAGAGATACAATCCCCTAAAGGACATTTATATATATATATATATATATATATATATATATATATACTCCCCTACCCCCGTAGGGTTGAGTTCTCCAGTGAATGAAGTAATCGTGTTGCCATTAGCGTTTATTGCAAGTCTCTTCATATATGAATTGAGGTCTCGGTAGCCGTTAAACAGATGTATGTAAACAATAGTAATTGTGATTCATAACCGTTTAAAATTTACTTCGCTCCTACTGGCTTCTCGTGGCTGAAGGGTTAGAAGCTTGGATTGGCGTTTGAGTCAACCGGGTTTCGATCCCAGCATACGGGAAGTTAATATGTCTAGCCACACTGATGAGTTCTGATAGAATGAAACAGCTCTGTCTGTGGATGACTATATATATATGCGCACACACATACATGTATATATATATATATATATACACATTTAAGCATGTTTGATTGAATGATAAAGACACATTTGGTTAATATAATCTTATTAAGATCCTTTCAAGTTTCCTGATAAGTGTCTTGTTTCAGACTGGAATTAGTGGATGATTTTACTAAAATTGACCCAGCGCATTGGGATCTTTCATAGGCCATCATCAGGAGTTGTTCAGGACAATTTTGGTAAATTCATCCACCAATTCCAACCTGAAACCAAGACACTTGTCAGGAAACTTGAAAGGATCTTAATAAAATTGTATTGACAAAATGTGTCTTTATTATCAAATCAGACATACTTAAATGAAAGACTGGTGTCCAACTACACCCCATATATATATATATATATATAATATGTCCGCACGAAGGTGAGGTAAGTTCTTGCTGTTCGAACAGAAGTGGCACACCCATGTCTCATCATCAGAAAAAGATAACCCGCCACACACACACATATATATATATATATATATATATATATATATATATATATATATACCAGGTCATTGCATTTCATCTGAAGATAGTTACTATCATATCATACTTACCAACCCCTCCGCTTGGGCAGGATATGACACAAGGTCAATTTTTTAAGCGGAGTTTAACAGGTTTGAATTCAGAGTTTTCCTTCTCCTAGACTAGCTGCCTCACCAAGGCTAAAGAACCTAGTCTGTCCTACCATTTACCCATAGAATTTTTGGATTCATACCTTTCCTAAGGGTATTAGTGCTATGTGAAATGCAATCAGTCTCGTCCGGGATTTGAACACGTGTCGCCGTGTCTATTTCCTGCGAGGATAACCATAACGGGCACCTCCATCTGAAGATGGTTACTATAAAGCTTATAAATTGGACTTATAAGAATTTGTAGGACCCGAAATAAATTTATGATGATACCAAGAACGTGAATTTTTTTTTTGTTTTTATGTAAAAGAATTTCTAGCTCTACACGTTGAGAGTTGATGTATCGTTAATCCCAGATTAATTATACATCAATTGCCGTTAGTATTAAGAATTCATATTGGATACTCCGACACCTTGGATTTCCTCCTTGGATCATATAAAGAATATACAGGGTGAAATGATAAAATTGTCGTCCTAAAGAAAACAATACTACAGCTTTATTTTAAAACTTTTATTTAAAAAATCAATTCAGGTAACTTGATTATGTAGTAGAGCTGACATCTATTCAATGTAGCCGCCTTCAGCCTCAATCACCGCCTCGATACGGATCCGGAACTGGGAGCATGCCTTTTCCACAAGCGCCGGTGGATGGCGGCGATCGGGCTGGCTTTGGTGTTGTGGGAGGTCATGTTGGTGATACTCTAGACGTATGACCAAACGAAGTAGTCCAGCGAGTTCGGGTCGGGGGGGGGACCAGAGAGAGAAGGGTACAAAGTCGTAGCACTCCTTCTGACGCCAAGCCTGTGTCTCTTTGGACTTGTGGGCCGGCGCCGAGTCCTGCTGCCACACCCATAGTCTGTCACCGGCCACCTGATTGCACTAGGGGATCACTACACTCTTTAGCATATCCAGGTACACTTTGGTGTTGACTTTCAAGCCGACTTCGAAGATGTGAGGTGGCATGATGTGGCCCTCACTTGAAACCACACCAAAGACCATAATGGTTGCTGGAAACTTTGTTTTCATCACCCTGGGTACGTCTCTGTTGTTCGTGGCAGTCCAGATTTGCATTTTGAGGGTGCTGGCAATGGTCCTGTTGTCATAACTTGGATCGGTAGAGTGCACGAGTTGTACAGCGGAGCATCTCCGATCCCACTCGTTGAACATTGTGTCACATTCAGACATGATAGAAGACTCCTATCGCTCATGGGATTAGTACACAACTGGCCAACTCGTAGATGGTCTGCAACAAAAAAGAAAACCGGTTTTCATTAAACGGAAATGGAATCATGTCGTTCCACCCTATATATATATATATATACATATATATTCTTTATATGATCCGAGGAGGATATATATATATATATATATATATATAGGTATTCTTCAATCCAGTAAATCCGGAATAGGGAACAATTCCGTCGGGACCAAGAATTATTCAAATTTCGAATATTTAGATGTTCCTGGTAAAGAGCTCAATGTAAATAAATTCACAGAGCAAATAATGTTAATTCAAGAAAAAAACAATATTCGGTCACATTAGGATAATAAATTTATTTCCATCCTGTTAAGAGCATTGATATGAATCAAACACTCTGAAATAATCTTTAACAGGACTTCATCAGAGCCAAAAATAAAATAAAACAAATTACAACCAGATAGGAGGGATAGTCAAAAGAGGGAAGGAGAGGAAGAAAAGAAATCCATTTCAGCTATGTATAGCCTTTACCCATGTAAGGCTTCTTCCGGTTCCTTTCTCCTCTCAGATTAAGACAACTACAAAACCAATAAAATTAACAATTTAGCAATTACAGTAATATATATCCACATTTCAACCATTTCTAAGAAAATTATCAATTTTAATTCTAGTATGTCATCATTTTTTTCTTTGAAACGTAGCCAAACCCCGGACCGTTAATGGTTAGACTTCTTTAATCATGTTAAAATATTGATACCAATTTAATAAATTATAGTAAAATATTAACTTTGACTATCTACTCAAATTTTCGACTATAGATAATATATGTGTGTGTGTGTGTGTGTGTGTGTGTTCGAAAAGTAATGCACAGATCGTTACTATTACGAAATGTTTAATATTATGTAGATAAAAGGCGCTACAGTTTGAGAGTGTGGAGAGAGAGAGAGAGAGAGAGAGAGAGAGAGAGAGAGAGAGAGAGAGAGAGAGAGAGAGAGAGGGGGTGGAAAGATAGATATGCAAATTGCATGAACGTATACATAATTGTGTGCATTCACTCATTTCTACAAGCATACATACATACAGAGATGCACACATACACTGACGCTTACATATATATTTTTTACACACACACACACACACACACACACACACACACACACACACACACACACAGCGGGTAGAGTATTTGCCAACGACTCGGGAGATCGGGGTTTAATCCCAGATAGAGTCATACCAAAAAATCAAAAAAATAGTACTTGATGCCGTCTTGCTTAACACTCAGCATTATAAAGTAAGTATTAAGGGTAAAGTGGAGCAATCCAGGGAAAGAGAGTAGCACCCTTCTCAACACCTCGGTGTTGTAGCTATTGAAAAGGGAGCCATCGGGTCGCCAACATAACTTTATATTGTGATCGTGAGTGTGTGTGTGTGTGTGTGATTGTTTTGTTTTGTTTTATGGCATATCAACCATTGTTGGTTAGTTAAAGACAAATCCGTTTTTATACATATAAACATTTCTATTCAAAAAAGTTCAGTTGAGCATCAGTATACAGTTTAAATGTCAAAACATTTCTATTTCAAGCTATTCAGTTTAGTCAACAAAGTTAAATGATTCCAAGTATTGCTATGTATCACTAACAATTCAATTAAACATCAGTTATTTATTTACACACAATAAAATCTAAAAACAGTTCTATTTCAAACAATCCAGTTTAGCCTAAGTACGCAGTTACCGAAGCATTACTGAAGCCACACGATCAGATTGTTTAAAGTCATAACAGGACATTCGTTTGGGGAGTCTTACCACTCTATAGAGATACAATCAGTGTATTTTTCAGCTTCAGTCGACTGGGCCAACAAGTAAAGATTTTTGCTTGCTCACAGTTAAATGTCAAAACAGTTCTATTCCAAACAAATCAGTTTAGCCTAACTACGCAGTTTATATGTCAAAATAGTTCTATTTCAAGCAAGTCAAGTTACTGACTGCTTCACAACGTGGAAAAAATAGATTGTCCACTGGTACAACATCACGGCTTAGATATACTGTTGGTCTGGTGGTGGTTTGGTTTTATGGCACATCAACTTTTGTAGGTTATTTAATGCCAAATCTATTTTTAAGCATATAAACAGTTCTGTTTTAAACAATCCAGTTTATTAGTATAGTTTTTTGTTTACAGAAAATTTAGCCGACTGGGCCAGTGAGTAAAGTGTTTTGTTTGCACATAGTTAAATGTCAAAACGGTTCTATTTCAAACAATCCTGTTTAGCGTAAGGACAATTTTCAATGTCAAAACCAGTTCTATTTGAAGCAATTCAGTTTAGCATAAGCATGCAGTTTAAATGTCAAAACAGTCCTATTTGAAGCAATTCAGTTTAGCATAAGTATACAGTTTAGTTCTATTTGACCCATATATAGGACCTTATCAGGTACTACCATTCTGGTCAGAGTGGACCTGGGAGCGATAGCCATAGGACACTCGTTGGGGGAGTCTTATTCCTTTGCAGAGATGCAGTCGGTGTATTCTGCAACCCCAGCCGACTGGGCCAGTGTTTGTTTGTGTGTGTGTGTGTGTGTGTGTGTGTGTGTGTTTGTTTGTGTATGTGTGTTTTTTGTGTATGTGTGTGTGTGTATTTGAGTATGTGTGTAATTGTGTGTGCGTGTAAGTGTGTTCTTTTTCTCACCTTTATCATTAGTGTCATGTATTGTACGTTAACCATTACAATAAAGGGAACACTCCACCTTTATAGTTTGTTTTGTTTTGGTTTCTTTTTTTAATGGTATATCAACCTTTGTGGGTTATTTAATGCCAGAGCCATCTTTGTAGAAGATTGAATTTCTTGAAATAGGATTATTTAGACATTTAAACTGCGTACTTATGCTAAACTGAATTGTTTGAAATAGAACTGTTTTTGACATTGAAACTGTACTTACGCTAAACTGAATTGTTTGATATAGAACTGTTTTGACATTCAACTGTCTGTAAATAAAACTAACTGTTTGACTAAACTGAATAGCTTGAAAACTGATGATTTGTATAAAAATGGATTTGGCGTTAAATAACCAACAATGGTTGATATGCCATGAACCCAAACAAGCGAACAAAAGAGTTGATACACCGAAAAAAACCAACCAACCAACCAATCAACCCCTGTGGAAGAACAGTAGTGGCACTATTTAATTTATGGCTGGGGTGGAGATCAGGGGGTTCATGCCTTTCCCAAGAGTATGAGTTTGAATGTAATAACCCGACGGGAGTTCGAACTCGTTGACTACGTTGTCGAATTTCAGCACATTAGCCACTACCCCACGAGCATTCCCCATCCCGTTATATTTTTGAAAAGTTTAAAACAGATAACAAAAAAGTATCCAGACTGCTGGTTTAAATTTTTGAAGTTTTAAATTTTGAAATTTAAACGAACAACTGAGCAACGCATATAATAAAATGTCTTGACGTCTAGAATGCTATTTACCTGTCTAGACTTAGTCAAGACGGCTAGTTCTTTTTGATCGGCGAAAGAAGTGCATTTTACCATTCATGCTCGAAAGCTTTAGCACAGTTCCACTGTCTTTGTTTCTTCGTCCTGTCGGCTGTAGAATACGCCGATTGCACCCCTGCTGTCGGGTAAGATCCTACCCCCTATGAATCTACTGGATGTGACACAAAATTGCTCCCGGTGATAAGGCTTGAATCCTCGGATTTGCTGGAATGTGGCGTACACCCTCATTGCAATCATGTACTAATTATTAACTAATTATTAATCAATTAAATAATTAATGAATTAATAATAATTATAATCATTATTAATTATTAGAAAAAAAGTAGAGTTGTGTCTAAATCATTTGTTTTTAGATTGGAATATTTGATTAATAGAATTACTAATGTTAAATAGGAATACTTGAAACCATTTAACTGTGTGCAAACAAATGATGAATATCAAATAGAATTATTTGTGTTAGATAGGAATACTTGAAACTATTTAGCTGTGTGCAAACAAATCATGAATATCAAATAGAATTATTTGTGTTAGATAGGAAAACTTTAAACCATTTAACTGTGTGCAAACAAATCACGAATATCAAATAGAATTATTAGTGTTAGATAGGAATACTTGAAACAATTTAACTGTGTGCAAACAAATGATGAATATCAAATAGAATTATTAGTGTTAGATAGGAAAACTTGAAACTATTTAACTGCGTGCAAACAAATCACGAATATCAAAAAGAATTATTAGTGTTAGATAGAAATACTTGAAACTATTTAACTGTGTGCAAACAAATCACGAATATAAAAAATGATTAGTGTTATATAGGAATACTTGAAACTATTTAAGTGTGTGTAAACAAATCACGAATATCAAAAAGAATTATTAGTGTTAGATAGGAATACTTGAAACTATTTAACTGTGTGCAAACAAATCACGAATATAAAAAAATGATTAGTGTTATATAGGAATACTTGAAACTATTTAAGTGTGTGCAAACAAATCACGAATATCAAATAGAATTATTAGTGTTAGGAATACTTGAAACTCTTTTACTCTGTGCAAACAAATTACAAATATCAAATTGAATTATCAGTGTTAGATAGGAATACTTGGAACTATTTAACTGTGTGCAAACAAATGATGAATATCAAATAGAATTATTAGTGTTAGAAAAGTATACTTGAAACTATTTATCTGTGTGCAAACAAATCACAAATATCAATTTGAATTATTCATGTTAGATAGGAATACTTTAAACTATTTAACTGTGTGCAAATAAATGGACTCTAACAACTCGTTTAAAAAATAAGTTACCAACAAACTAATCGTTTACAAATCACATACAGGCACATGCACACGCACACACACATGTATATGTGTGTATATGTATGTGTGTGTATGTATGTGTGTGTGTGTGTGTGAGAGAATAGGATTTGACATTAGATAACACACAAATGTTGATATGCCATAAAACACCAAACAAACGGGCAACTTTCTTGTTTCCTAAACTGAAAATCCTTCTCTAGAGTTCGAAAATGAGTTTCAGAGTTCTTTCAACCATTCGATTACTCGCTAGACTGTGTTGAATGTCAAGCGGACAATTCTAATTAAAATCAATGTTTCGTTTACTGTTCATGTCTGTGTTGGTAAATACATCAACAGTCTTGATACTTTTTGAACAATGCTTGTATTTTGAACCAAATGAATGTTTTATTTGTTTTTCATTTCAGCCTCTGTAAATACAATTTCTGTCTTGCGTTTTGAAGAAACTTAAGGTTCCATTCACCGTTTATTTCTGCCTTGGTGAATACAGCTTCAGTCGTTACTTTTAAAGCCCATCTTTCTTTTTACGAATAAATTCTTTATAAATAAATATAAGCAATTAAAATGAAAAAAAAGTACATAAGTACACTGTTTAGATCTATTTGACTCATAGATAGGACCCTATCAGGTGCTACCACTCCGGGCCAGAGTGGACCGGAGAGCGATGGCAATAAATGGGTACTCCACATTACCGGATCCTCATCATCAGATTGTTAAGAGTGATATCTTGGACACTCGTTCGGGGAGTCTTACCCCTCCCCAGAGATGCAGTCAGTGTATTCTGCACCCCCAGGTGACTGGGCCAACATTTATTTTTAAATATAAATACAGACGCCTAAGATAACAATTTCTTCAAACGTACAGTTGACTTGGGAAATTGGGTAAATAAAGACGTCGAAATCAAAGTCATTGTATTCATTTATAAGAACATAAGCGTGTACGAAGACCACGATATGGTGCGGTTCCAGTAATGCTGGAGCTTTGGGGAATGCGGAGTACCCGTTCATTGCCATCGCTCCCTGGTCCTCTGTGATCTGGAGTGGTAGCACTTGATAGGGTCCTATCTATGGGTCAAATAGAACTAAACTGTGTACTTATGTTAAACAGAATTGTTTGAAATAGAATTATTTTTATATTGAAAAATAACTGATGGTCCAGCCGGCTGAGGCTGTTGAATACACCGACTGCACCTCTGCAGACGGGTAAGATCCCCAATATTATGGCACTAAACAATCTGATGGTGAGGTTCCAGTAATGCTGGAGCTTTGGGGAATGCGGAGTTCCCGTTCATTGCCATCGCTCTCAGGTCCACTCTGGTCCGAAGTGGTAGCGCCTGATGAGGCAAATAGAACTATTTGACACTTAAACTGTACATATTCTAAATTGAATAGTTTTAAATAGAACTGGTTTTACGTTTAGGTGTGTTTAAACAAAAACTGTGTACTTATGCAAAACTGAATTGTTTGAAATCGTTGAAATAGAACTGTTTTTACATTTAACTGTGTTTAAACAAAAAACTGTATTTAAGCTCAACTGAATTGTTTGAAATAGACTGTTTGATCATTTAACTGTATGTAAACAAATGATTGATGTTTAACTGAATCATTAGAGATACATAGCAATATTTGAAACCATCTAACTTTGTTGACATGCTAAACTGAATAATTTGAAATAGAACTGTTTGATCATTCAACTCTATGTAAACAAAAAAAAAACTGCACTTATTCTTGACTGTTTAAAATTAAGTGAAAGATTCAACTGTGTGCAAAAGAAATGAACTCAGCTTTGTTCAAAAATGTTATCTACGAAATCTGTTTAAAAATCATATATTTCAATATATGTAGAAAAATGATTTGGCATTAAATGACCTATAATGGTTTATATGCCATAAGCCAAACCGGGAGTGTCCTGGTAGTGTAATGGTTTAAGCGGAATCGTTTTAAGCGAGTTCGTACCCCAGTCGCACTATTGCGTTCACATTCGGGTAAATACCATTGGGAATGGTATGGACCCCCTTATCCTTCCAGCTATGGGTTAAATAGTACCACTACTGTTCTTCTAGGAGAATGGCTTTGGCATTTAATAACCTCCAAAGGTTGATATGCCATTAAAACAAAGAAACCAAACCATTTTATATCATCAGCAATTTTGTCACTATGTTGATTGGTTTGGTTTCTTTGTTTAATGGCATATCAACTCTTTTTAGGTTATTTAATGCCAAAGCCATTCTCCTAGAAGAACAGTAGTGGTACTATTTAACCCATAGCTGGGAGGATAAGGGGGCTCATACCTTTCTCAAGGGTATTTGCCCGAAAGTGAACGTAATAGCACGACTGGAGTACGGACTCGTGTATTACGATTCCGCAGTCCATCACTATGTTGATATTTTACATTTAAAATATTTGAAATTAATATAAACAGTATGATTTTATCTGGGATTTTAAAATTAAATTTTATTCGTTCATTACCAACTTTTTATGTAACGACCAAGAAATAGCCACCGAAGTCACACTTCCTGAATGTGGACCTTTTCCTGGAGTTAAATACCCTCGAAATAAAAAAGTTTTGTCAATTTAGAAATTACAAAAATCCCCCCCCAAAAAAAAACTGAAAAAAAAACAACAAAATAGAGAAGTCAATATAATTTGTGAATTTTTTCTTACATGTAAAACAATTTTAATAGAGAATGAAAATTGTAGCAATACATTATCTTAGCATTTGAATGTATAGCACATTCTTTGTTTTTTCTTTTCTTGAAGATGCAGGGATGAAAAATACTATTGGAACTTCCAACTGTGGAGAAACCTTCTTGCAATTGTCTTCTAAATGCAATCACACTTTCGACAGTGTTTGACCTTGTGGCTTATCAATTGACGTAGCGAAGATAAGTTGAATGAAAAACTGCTAAAAAATATTTAAAAAAAATGAGGAAAATATTTGAAATGATGCATGAGTAAAAAATGTCCATATTTTGTAAAAGTTGTGATTTTAGTCCATTCAACAAAAATTTTCTTGATACCTGCAATGGAAAAATAAGGTCTGAAGAGTTCAGTTTCGGGTTACCTATTACACATCTTAACCTGTTGACCAAGAAAAAATCAATTTAATAAATGAATTATAAAAATATACGTGTAATATAATTGCTGAGGGATTTTTTTTATATTATCATTTTTCGTTTTATATATCTTGCCTTTCGGTTTAGTTAGGCTGAGAACCTTTCGGCTTAGTGCATGGGTTTGTTAGGTTCACACATTGAGTGCAGGTGTTAACGCGCACGCGGGGCGGATATGACAATCACAGATGTAACAATAAAACCCCCAGATAGAAATGAGACCGGGGACGTGAATGACGTCATGCCCGGAAGCGATGGGCTGAGGATTTTGGAATTTGAAAAAAAATAATTTGTTGAGATTCGACATTTAGTTTTCTCACGAGTAATTTTCTGGTTCTTCTGGTTTATTCTTTCTTAATTGTTTTCTTTCATTTCCCTTTGTTTGATGGTGTCCACTTCCAATATTTCCAAGTATTTGTAGATTTTCTTTACTCAAAGCATTCTGATAACTAATGTGTTTGGTAGTTCGACTCCTTCCGTCATGTGTCGTTTGCCACGTTTCATTACTAGCATTTTTCTATGCCATATACCATTTCCAAATTTTGAATTTATGTTCTCACAATCTGCATTAGGGTTGTAATATAATTGCGGAGGGATTTTTTTTATATTATCATTTTTCGTTTTATATATCTTGCTTTTCGGTTTAGTTAGGCTGAGAACCTTTCGGCTTAGTGCATGGGTTTGTTAGGTGCACACATTGAGTGCAGGTGTTCTCACGCACGCGGGGTGAATGTGACAATCAGAGATGTCATAATAAAAACCCCAGATAGGAAATAAGACCGGGGACGTGAATGACGTCATGCCCGGAAGCGCTGAGGATTTTGGAATTTGAAAAAAAACAACAGTTTTTTGAGATTCATGTCTAGAGGAAGGTTGTCGATTTTTGGTCTCGCCTCGGCGAGACCAGTTTGGGTCTACAAAATGTATCGCACGTGGTGGGGTAAGATGGAAAAGTCAGCATAGAAAGAAATTATGTCTCTCTCTCCTCATGTCGAAAAACCTTAAACTCAAAAAGGGAATATAAAGCTTCGTACCTGAGCCAATTTCGTGTTTTCGGATGCGTTATGAACATTTCGAACGTTTTATGGATCTGAATATCTTGGTCGTATATTTTTGGACGCGGACCTATGTTACGTCATGCCCGGAAGCGTTGAGGATTTTGGAATTTGAAAAAAAAACAACAGTTTTTTGAGATTCATGTCTAGAGGAAGGTAGTCGATTTTTGGTCTTGCCTCGGCGAGACCAGTTTGGGTCTACAAAATGTACCGCACGTGGTGGGGTAAGATGGAAAAGTCAGCATAGAAAGAAATTATGTCTCTCTCTCCTCATGTCGAAAAACCTTAAACTCAAAAAGGGAATATAAAGCTTCGTACCAGAGCCAATTTCGTGTTTTCGGATGCGTTATGAACATTTCGAACGTTTTATGGATCTGAATATCTTGGTCGTATATTTTTGGACGCGGACCTATGTTACGTCATGCCCGGAAGCGTTGGGGATTTTGGAATTTCAAAAAAAAAAAAACAGTTAGTTGAGATTTGGGCTTGGACGAAGCAAGTCAATTTTCGGAGCTCTCAGAGGCCAGATCAGTAGTTTGCAGCGAGGACCGCACGTGGTGGAGTAAGATGGAAAAGTCAGCATGGAAAGAAATTGTGTCTCTCTCTCCTCATGTCGAAAAACCTTAAACTCAAAAAGGTAATAAAAAGTTTCGTACCTGAACCAATTTCGAGTGTTTTCGGATTCCTATATGATTATGAACATCATGAACATTCTATGAACTTATGTCCATTTCACGTATTCATATCTTGGTCGAATTTTTGAATATTTTTGGACCTATATGAAAATACTACATACGCAATTTATTAAGTAATTTTTAAAAAATAGACGAATTTTAGTCGAAAATACTACATACGCGATTCATTAAGTAATTTAAAAAAAATAGTCGAATTTTACAAATGATTAAATTATATTTTGAATTAAATTAATAAAAAGATGAGAAAAACTTAAAAAAAATCTTAAAAAGATTTAAAAAAAACGTAGCATTTTATACAAATGTAGACAAATCATTTTTAAAGATAAGATGAAATGCTTGCATTTCTGATGTAGGAAAATAAATATTTGTCTAAATACTTGACTAAATAAATCGAATAAAAAAGTTTTCTTTTCTTGATTAAATTAATATTAATCTTTTTATTTATTTTAAAAATATTTTGAATGCTTTTTTCTTAAAAAAATAATTCTATATAATATGTAGCTTCGAATTTCCGGAACGAATCGAAAATATAGTTTTTGTATATTTCTCATACCACGTCCGATAAATCAATTTTATGATCTCTGATGAACTCAAATTTTGACATTAATAAAATCATTGATTTTCTCGAAAAAATTCACCCCTATTGATACCGATAGAGATGGTCTATTTGCTATAATATTCATTTCCATAGGGGGTAAATAAACAAGTAAACAAACTTCCTCTTTTATCGGTAGGGATATGTAACAAAGTCGATCAAGAGGTAGCACTCTAATAATAAAGCAATTGATCATTTTTATGATTTTTAAGGATAATATATTTTTGTTTGAAAAGAGGGACTCCGTAAGAAAATTCCATTTCAAAATTTTGTTTTCTCCAAGTTTGAAAAATGACTTTCGATCAAATCAGTTAAAAACATTCTTTTTTTTTTCTTTCTATTCAGCCATACTTTTCTTTCTTTCTTTCTTTCTTTCTTTCTTTCTTTCTTTCTTTCTTTCTTTCTTTTCAGCTATACTTTTCTTTCTTTCTTTCTTTCTTTCTTTCTTTCTTTCTTTCTTTCTCACAATGCATTCCGTTTCTTTTTTTCTTTCTATTCCGTCATAATTTTCATTCTGTTCATCCATACCCTTCTTTCTTTCTTTCTTTCTTTCTTTCTTTCTTTCTTTCTGACAATGTGTTCCGTTTTTTTTTCTTTCTTTCTATTCCGTCATAGTTTTCTTTCTTTCTTTCTTTCTTTCTTTCTTTCTTTCTTTCTTTCTTTCTTTTCAGCTATACTTTTCTTTCTTTCTTTCTTTCTTTCTTTCTTTCTTTCTTTCTTTCTTTCTTTCTTTCTTTCTTTCTCACAATGCATTCCGTTTCTTTTTTTCTTTCTATTCCGTCATAATTTTCTTTCTGTTCATCCATACCCTTCTTTCTTTCTTTCTTTCTTTCTTTCTTTCTTTCTTTCTTTCTTTCTGACAATGTGTTCCGTTTTTTTTTCTTTCTTTCTATTCCGTCATAATTTTCTTTCTTTCTTTCTTTCTTTCTTTCTTTCTTTCTTTCTTTTCAGCTATACTTTTCTTTCTTTCTTTCTTTCTTTCTTTCTTTCTTTCTTTCTTTCTTTCTTTCTTTCTTTCTTTCTTTCTTTCTTTCTTTCTCACAATGCATTCCGTTTCTTTTTTTCTTTCTATTCCGTCATAATTTTCTTTCTGTTCATCCATACCCTTCTTTCTTTCTTTCTTTCTTTCTTTCTTTCTTTCTTTCTTTCTTTCTTTCTTTCTTTCTTTCTTTCTTTCTGACAATGTGTTCCGTTTTTTTTTCTTTCTTTCTATTCCGTCATAATTTTCTTTCTTTCTTTCTTTCTTTCTTTCTTTCTTTTCAGCTATACTTTTCTTTCTTTCTTTCTTTCTTTCTTTCTTTCTTTCTTTCTTTCTTTCTTTCTCACAATGCATTCCGTTTCTTTTTTTCTTTCTATTCCATCGTAATTTTCTTTCTGTTCATCCATACCCTTCTTTCTTTCTTTCTTTCTTTCTTTCTTTCTTTCTTTCTTTCTTTCTTTCTTTCTTTCTTTCTGACAATGTGTTCCGTTTTTTTTTCTTTCTTTCTATTCCGTCATAATTTTCTTTCTGTTCAGCCATACTTTTCTTTCTTTCTTTCTTTCTTTCTTTCTTTCTTTCTTTCTTTTCAGCTATACTTTTCTTTCTTTCTTTCTTTCTTTCTTTCTTTCTTTCTTTCTTTCTTTCTTTCTTTCTTTCTCACAATGCATTCCGTTTCTTTTTTTCTTTCTATTCCGTCATAATTTTCTTTCTGTTCATCCATACCTTTCTTTCTTTCTTTCTTTCTTTCTTTCTTTCTTTCTTTCTTTCTTTCTCACAATGTGTTCCGTTTTTTTTTTCTTTCTTTCTATTCCGTCATAATTTTCTTTCTGTTCAGCCATACTTTTCTTTCTTTCTTTCTTTCTTTCTTTCTTTCTTTCTTTCTTTTCAGCTATACTTTTCTTTCTTTCTTTCTTTCTTTCTTTCTTTCTTTCTTTCTTTCTTTCTTTCTTTCTTTCTTTCTTTTCAGCTATACTTTTCTTTCTTTCTTTCTTTCTTTCTTTCTTTCTTTCTTTCTTTCTTTCTGACAATGTGTTCCGTTTTTTTTTCTTTCTTTCTATTCCGTCATAATTTTCTTTCTGTTCAGCCATACTTTTCTTTCTTTCTTTCTTTCTTTCTTTCTTTTCAGCTATACTTTTCTTTCTTTCTTTCTTTCTTTCTTTCTTTCTTTCTTTCTTTCTTTCTTTCTTTCTTTCTTTCTCACAATGCATTCCGTTTCTTTTTTTCTTTCTATTCCGTCATAATTTTCTTTCTGTTCATCCATACCTTTCTTTCTTTCTTTCTTTCTTTCTTTCTTTCTGACAATGTGTTCCGTTTTTTTTTCTTTCTTTCTATTCCGTCATAATTTTCTTTCTGTTCAGCCATACTTTTCTTTCTTTCTTTCTTTCTTTCTTTCTTTCTTTCTTTCTTTCTTTCTTTCTTTCTTTTCAGCTATACTTTTCTTTCTTTCTTTCTTTCTTTCTTTCTTTCTTTCTTTCTTTCTTTCTTTCTTTCTTACAATATATTCCGTTTCTTTCTTTTTTTCTTTCTTTGTGTTCAGCCATACGTTTCTTTCTGTTCAGCCATACTTTTCTTTCTTTCTTCCTTTCTTCCTTTCTTCCTTCCTTTCTTTCTTTCTTTCTTTTCAGCTATACTTTTCTTTCTTTCTTTCTTTCTTTCTTTCTTTCTTTCTTTCTGTTCAGCCATACTTTTCTTTCTTTCTTTCTTTCTTTCTTTCTTTCTTTCTTTCTTTTCCATCCCTCTCTCAATCTCTATCTCTTGCTTTATCTCTGTTCCTTCGTTCTGTCAACACTGCTAGCAAACTGCAAAGTTCCGTTTTAAGAAAAAAAAAAAACCCTCAGCATTTCTTCCCCTACCTTCTTCATTGGGGCGAATATTCTGCTTGCCGGCACATCAAACCTGATTTGAGCTTCAGGATTGTTACTTTCAAGATGACAGCCCACTTCCCTTCAATTTCATTCCGAATCCTTTTCCGGATCTTCTGGCCTAATCGAAGGAACATTCGCCATTACCTACTGTAGAACATGTTTGCAGCGTTTTTTGACGGAAACTGCGCAGTGTCCTGACATCTGTCAAAGGCAGCGGAAGATAACGTCAGATTTTAGCGCAGCTTAAGCAATCCTGTCGGCCAGCGGTTTTGAATAAACAAAACCAGGCGGTCGAAACGAGTGACAGGCCTTGATTAGAAGAACGAATAAAAGCATTTTTTCTTCTTGTTGTTTTACAAACAATTGCTACTTGTCTGCTATTTGTTGGACCTGTATATTATGAAGCCGTGCGAAAACGAGGCTCTGTTTGTTAATCAAGATTAATGTTGAAATAATTCTAACTCTTTACCATCAACATGATAAGTACATTGGTTAGCAAGCAAATATGGCAGATAATTCCTTTCGCGTTCGATTCTAACTGGGTGTCAAGTTATTTTCGAAGCTTAGCTTAGTAAATAGCTGGGAGTATCGAGCACCCATTCATCAAAAATACTTTGCATAACTGTCAGTTTCACGATGTGAAAATCGATCATCAGACGCTTGTGGCATATATATCTACACTTGGAGATATTTGTTAGGTGTGACGTGAACAGAAATAAATTCGGAAAGAAGGAAACATGAAAGAAAATTGCTTGTGAAAGAAAGAAAAAAAGAAACAAGTCACAGTAAATAAAGAAAGAAAAGACAAAACAAAAGGAAGAAAAAAGAAAACCCAATGAAATAAAATAAATTAGGAAAGAAAGAAAAATGAAAAAAAAAAAGAATGTCTAAATCGATGAAGAAAGGAAAGAGTAAACGAAGAAAGAATGTCTAAATATATGAATGAAAGAAAGAAAGAAAGAAGGTATGAGAGATATAAAAGAAGAAAAATGGAAGAAAGAAAAATATCCAATGAATGTTAGAAATAAATTAAAGAAAAATAAAAGAAAAATGTCCAAATGGAAGAAGAAAAGAAAGAAAGAAAGAAAGGAAGAAAGGAAGAAAGAAAGAAAGAAGGACAGAAAGCATAAATATACAAAGAAAAGAAAGAAGAAAAAAGAATGATAGATGGATATAAAAAGAAAAACGGAAGAAAGAAAGAATGTCCGAAGAATTTTGAAATTAAATCTAAAAATGACCCAATGAAGGAAAAGAAAAAAGAACAAAGGACAGAGAGTATAAATATTCGAAGAAAGAAAAATAAAAAAAAAGAACTGAAAAAAGAAAAAAACCTCCAAATTTGAAATAAGAAAAAGTCGAAATGGAAGAAGAAAAGAGAGAACGAAGGATATATGAATAAAGGAAAGAACGAAGGATATATGAATAAAGGAAAGAACGAAGGATATATGAATAAAGGAAAGAACGAAGGATATATGAATAAAGGAAAGAAAAACCTCGAGAGAAATGGAACAGAATAAAGCAAAGAAAAGAGAAAGTAAGAAAGAAAGAAATGAAAGGTGTTTAAAAAACTTGTTTTAAATATAAATCATGGTACAAATTTACAGAGGACAACAAAAACTGATGTGAAATTAAATTTTGTCACGGAATCATTTGTTGTCCCTAAAAATCATGAAGATAAACAATATGTTCTCTATCGTATTCAACTTCTTTTAATCTAGTTTGTTACACACACACACACACACACATATATATACATATATATATACATATATATATATATATATATATACATATATATATATATATATATATATATATATATATATATACATATATATATATATATATATATATATATATATATATATATATATAGAATGCTTTTTGTTGTAGTATTTCCGTGTAATCGACGCAGAAGATAAAAGCGATATTCTAATGACCAAGATATAACGTAACCACTAACAACAACAACAACAACACACACACACACACACACACACACAAACACACACACACACACACACACACACATATATATATATATATATATATATATATCAGTTATAACCGGTTAGTGTCCAGAGACAATGAGTTAGGTATTCGTGTACAGAATTTAAGACAAATTTCATATGCTCGATGTATGGCAGTTAGTTTATAGATCTATCGGGATATATATATATATATATATATATATATATATATATATATATATATATATATAGCAAATATATCTGTCGTACAAATGAAATAGAAAACTCAATGAACAATTACCGTACCATTAAAAATTATTTCACTGATTTATTTCCCGCCTTATCAGATGCCATACAATTTTGTGGAGAAATCAACTAACATTGTTTATATATATATATATATATATATATATATATATATATAACACATATATATATATATATATATATAGTTGAGGGCGACCAGAAGGCTTCCTTTTCAATAGCTACTACACCGTGGTGTAGGGGAGGGCGCTACTCCTTTCCCTGGTTATATATATATATATATATATATATATATATATATATATATATATATCCTTGGGTTGATTAAACTGAAAAAAAATAAAACAAATTATCATGAACAGAATTCAAATCTGGTGATAGAATTTTTCCCACAAATAACTTTTTAAAGTTATACCTATTAAAATTTTATTTGCACAATTCTCCTGTACATGCCATATTATAAATTATATGCTATATAGTAAAAGCTGGCGACCGTAGTCGAGGGCGACCAGAAGGCTCCCTTTTCAATAGCTACGATACCGAGGTGTAGGGGAGGGCGCTACTCCTTTCCCTGGATTGCTCCAATAAAATTCTGTTTTAAACTTGGAAAAAATGCCATGCGATGAAAGCTGGATCTACTGCTATGACCCAGAGACTAAGAGACAGAGTTCCCAGTGGAAGCATGCTGGCTTTACCTGACCCAAGAAGGCCAGACAGAGCAAATCCACCCACAAACTTTTGATGATCCATTTTTTAACAGCACTGGCATGATCTACATGCACTGGGTTCCCACTGGACAGACAGTCAACAAGGAATACTATATTGTGGTTTTAAGGGAGTTCAGGAAGAGATTCCTTCGGAAGAGGCCAGCACTCTTTAAATCGGGTCAGTGGCATTTCCACCAGGACAATGCATCAGTCCACAACTCCATCCTTGTCACAGACTATTTGACCAAGATGGGCACCAAGACAGTTCCTCAGCCTCCCTAGAGTCCAGACCTTGGTCCCTGTGACTTTTGGTTATTCCCTAAGCTCAGAGGCTGTAGTTATGAGACAATTGAGATGAAAGAGGCTGTGACGAAGGTCATTGACACGCTCACACAAGAGGACTTCCATGGGGCCTTCCAGACGTTGTTGGAAGGGTACAAGAAGTGCATGGCAGCTGGAGGAGATTACTGCGAAGGGGACTAGATTTTCATGTGTGTACTATCAATAAAAGTGCCTATACGAAAAAAGTCTGGAAACGTATTTAGTGATCCTCGTGTATATATATATATATATATATGGTTTCAAGGAATAATAATAATATCTTGTAAGAGGACTAAAAAAACTATGGAAAATGAAGTTGACGGTGATACTAAAAGGAATTAGAGCACTTGGAACAAACCTAAAATATTGGTAAAGAGACAAGAAGACTTCGTAATCAGAGAAGAAGTTGAGACTATCCAGACTACAGAATTATTAAGATCGGGCAGAATAGTGAGAAGAGTCCTGGAGACTTAACTTTTGACCTTTTGAGTGAAGCACACTTTCTACGCTCAGAGAGAAAATGACTTCTTTCTTTCTTTCTTTCTTTCTTTCTTTCTTATGAATCTACTTTCCTGTCATTCTTCTTCTCCTTTACACTTTTTTCTTTCTTTTTTTTTTGGCCTTGTTCTTATAGACATGACATTTTAAAAGTCCGCCATTTTCCTATCATCTGAATGACAGAAACATTAACCCTCCTCCAAACCAAAAACGCCCGAGTCGTTCTGTTCTGTTCGGTTATTTCTTTATTTACCTATTTATTTACTTATTCATTTATTTTCCTTTCATAAAATTACGATTTTTAATTCGGAGAGTTAATTATCGTAATTGATTTGCAAATGATCAATTGCATCAACCTTAAACCTGGACTGAATTTACGTCAATTAAAATTTTTCTCTCCTCCAAAATATCTGAAGAATTATCTTCTGTCACAGATATTAATTAAGGAACATCTGGAAATTACATCAAAAAGACATTAAACTTTGTCAAAAATAAAATAAAAGTAAAACACAAAAACAAACTAAAAACAACAAAAAAAGACATTCAGCTCCAACACACTATTCCTCCCCCCACTACCCGACGCGTTCTCTCTAAATAATAATTCTGATTAATATTTCGTTTACACATATCGATTAACTGACATTTTCGGAGAGTCCATTCATTTAACCATGTTCTTTAATTTCATTGGAAGTGTTGTTGTTGTTGTTGTTGTTGTTGTTGTTGTTGTTGTTTTATTTTGTCTTTTTTTCTTTTTTCTTTTCTTTTTTCTTTTTTCTTTTTTCTTTTCAAATTAGATCTCTATGATTTGCATTTTGTCATTCATGTTCCGTTTTCTCGAATTATGGATTCAAGAAATTTTATTCACCGGGCAAAATAAATAAGGAAATATTCCAATCTGATTTGGATCTAAAAAGGAAAGCAAATTCCACGGAAGAAAAAAAATTAAAAAAATGAATGAAAACAATTTTATAACAAGAATTAAAAAAAAAATCATCATCATCATCATCATCATCGTCATCATCGCCATCATCGCCATCGTCATCGTCGTCATCGTCGTCATCATCATCATCATCATCATTGTCATCATCATCATCGCCATCATCAAAACCGCCATCATCACCATCATCATCGTCGTCATCATCATCATCATCATCATCGCCATCATCATCATTGTTGTCGTCATCATCATCATCATCATGATCAATTCTTTTTCTTACATAGTTCCTCCATGAAGAGATGATAAACTCAACAGAGAATAGACGCACTGCGCAGTCACAAAAACAGATGCCCAAACACATGCACACATACAAGCAGGCAGGGGACGGATGCATTCTAGAGATACACGCACATTCAACTAGCAGACATAGACACATACGTACAGGTTTAGTTTGGTTTGGTTTTATGGCACATCAACCATTGTTGGTTATTTAATGCCAAATCCTCTTTATACATATATATTAAATGTATATGATTTCGTTGGTTTGAGTTTAATGACATATCAACCATTGTAGGTTATTTAATGCCAAATCCTCTCTATACATATATATTAGAAATAAATGATTTGGTTGGTGTGAGTTTTATGGCATATCAACCATTGTAGGTTATTTAATGCCAAATCCTCTCAATAAATATATATTAGATATAAATGATTTGGTTTGGTTGGGTTTTATGGCATATCAAACATTGTAGGTTATTTAATGCCAAATTCTCTTTATATATATATATTAGATTTATATGATTTGGTTGGGTTTGGTTTTATGGCATATCAACCATTGTAGGTTATTTAATGCCCAATCCTCTCTATACATATATACTAGATATAAATGATTTGGTTGGTTTGAGTTTTATGGCATATCAACCATTGTAGGTTATTTAATGCCAAATCCTCTTTTTTTACTTATATATTAAGTATATACGATTTGTTTGGGTAGTGTTATGATATATCAACAATTGTTGGTTATTTGATGCAAAATGTAGTTTATAAATATGTATTAAATATATAGGATTTGGTTGGGTTAGGCTTTATGGCATATCTTTGTCGGTTATGTTATGTCAAATCCTGTTTATACACACACAAACACACACACACACACACATATATATATATATATATATATATATGTGTGTGTGTGTGTGTGTGTTTGTGTGTGTGTAAACAGGATTTGACATTAAATGAATGAATTTGACAAAAAAACGAACACCGGCTAATTTTAATATTGTTATCTACAAAAAATGTATTTGCAAATCACACACACACACACACACACACACACACACACACACACACACACACACACACACATATATATATATATATATATATATATATATATAGTATTATTCGGTCCTGTTAAACCAGAGTTGGGAGTAATTCCTTCAGGACAAGAAAATCATTCAAAGGCTGAACATTTAAATTTTCCTGGTAGAGAGCTCAATGTAACTAATATTACAGAGAAATACACATAAAAGTTAATTATCGAACTTAACAAAAAAAAAAAGAAAAAAAATAAAATAAATAAAAAAGTCAAATTACCATAATTCCAACCGACGGTAAAATTAGAAAAATAAAAATAAATAAAATAAGTAAGTAAATAAACAAACGGAAGTTTAATCAAACGAGGAGATAACTCTTCACCTCTTCCCCCCCCGTGTCTATTCTGTTTTATTTTATCCATAAGACCTGAAGAAGTCCTGTTATATTTTTCTTCGTGTTTTTGGTTTACATCAGAAACACAAAACAGGATGGAAATAAATTTATAATTCTAAAGTAACCGGTCTTTGGGTTTTTCTTTAAAGAAAATATGTATATATATATGTGTGTGTGATTTGCAAATACATTTTGTAGATAACAATATCAAAATTAGCCTAATATTGTTGTCTTCAAAATGTATTTGCAAATCACACACACACACACACACACATATATAAATATATATATATATATATATATATATATATATATATATATTTATATATATTGTCATCCACAGACAGACTGTTTCGTTCTATCAGAACTCTTCAGTGTGGCTAGACACGCAGGACCCGTTCAACTTTACGTCAGACTAAGTTTCAGTCCTCTCGGCGGACCACGTTGGCTAAGGGAATTTTAAGGTATTTATTTTAGCAACAGCAGCAGCAGCAGCCTTTGTTTACATTTTTTTACGCTATCGGCGACCAGAGTGCTCTATTCTTTCGAAGGGCTTTGCATGTATATATATATTCGAAGGGCTTTGCATGTATATATATATATATATATATATATATATATATATATATATATATGTGTGTGATTTGCAAATACATTTTGTAGATAACAATATCAAAATAA
Source organism: Sepioteuthis lessoniana (assembly GCA_963585895.1). Taxonomy (NCBI): domain Eukaryota; kingdom Metazoa; phylum Mollusca; class Cephalopoda; order Myopsida; family Loliginidae; genus Sepioteuthis; species Sepioteuthis lessoniana. The sequence goes on along the minus strand of OY757944.1, from coordinate 57,750,044 downwards.
GCCTAATATTGTTATCTTCAAAATGTATTTGCAAATCACACACACACACACACACACACACACACACACACACACACACACACACACACATATATATATATATATATGTGATTTGCCAATACATTTTGTAGATAACAATATCAAAATAAGCCTAATATTGTTATCTTCAAAATGTATTTGCAAATCACATACACACAAACATATATATATATATATATATGTGTGATTTGCCAATACATTTTGTATATAACAATATCAAAATAAGCCTAATATTGTGATCTTCAAAATGTATTTGCAAATCACACACACACACACACATATATATATATATATATGTGATTTGCAAATACATTTTGTAGATAACAATATTAAAATTAGCCGGTGTTCAATTTTTTCGCGTACAGTTAAATATTACAATGTAACAATAACAATTTAACATCAGTCATTTGTTTGTACACATTTAAATAAACATACATGATACAAGAGATTAGTAAGTAATTTGTTTGCCCACTAGTTGTGCTATTGTTTCTATAAAGTTAAATGGTTTAAATTGTTTCTATTTAACACTTATAATTCTATTCAATATTAATTATTTGTTTGAAGACAGTTAATTGGTTACAGGTATTGCAATTTAAGACTAATAATCATGTTCAACATTACTCACTCATTTGCACACATCTTATGTTCACATGTTATGTTTTGACCAGTTGACCCGGCCAAAAAATGCCATTCAAGTTAATGCACCGGAAGGAGGTGACACATTCTGGTGGTAGTTATGAGAGGAAATCGCGTGGGCGGAAATTGGCTGATGAAATGGGACGAGGTAAAAAAGATCCCATTATACTCTCATAGACTGACGCACCGGAAGAGAGTGACCTCTGAACTGGATGACAGTTATTTCCGCTCGATGACGATCACACAAGCCATTCCAAAGAAAGCGGAAGTGACACATCCCGGTCCCCAGATATCGGAAGTAGTCGTGGAGGCGTGTCCATATCAGCGCGTGGGAGTTTGAAGGTAATATAGGCCGACGAGTTGAGTTCCGGTCAGCTGGGTTCAACGAGCCAGTGGAGACAGGCGAGGAGTTGAGGTGGTAGACGCGATGTAGTAGGGAAAGCCAGCACACAGAAGAGTTTACTCCAGGGTCCGGTTGAGCAACCATGGAGAACGAGAAAGACACAACGCTGACGGCCATAACTTCGGGGTCAAAATATTTCAGTAATATTCGGTTCCCCAGCTACCTCTCACACGTAAACTTTGAGTAACCCTTTTCGAAACCTTACAAATAATTTGAGAGGTAAAATATTTTATAAAGAAGTCTTCCTGCGTCCTTTCTTCTTGCGTCTTTATCCGGCGTCTGTCTTTGTCACTGCGTCTTTATCATCGTGCGTCTGTCTATTATTGTGTCGTTGTGATGCTGCATGAACATGTACATGTGTATATAAGTATATTTATTATGTGAGTATATAACACACAGACAATATAAAGCTGTTAGCAAAAAATTAAAAGAAACTGGAGACTTTGTTAAAAGCAACAAGAATATCGTAACAGAATACCGGAATGGAATTTGGTATTGAAAAATATGACATGCTGATAATGAAATGTGAGAGAAAAGAAACGACGGAAGGAATAGAATTGCCAAATCAGGAAATCCTTAGAACGCTCGAGAAAAGGAAAATTACAAGTACTTAAGAATATTGGAAGCGGAGACCATCAAACAAAGAGAGATGAATGAAAAAAAATTAGAAAAGAGTACCTCAGAAAAAAAATTCTCAAAACCAAGCTCAGCAGCAGAAATCTTAACAAACAGATAAAAACATAGGCAGTCCCCTTTGTTCGATACTCAGGTTTATTCTTGAAATGGACTTGGGAGGAACTCAAACAAATGAACAAGAAAATTGATTACTACGCACAAGGCCTTACATCCCAGTGTTATATAATATATGACATGGATTTTCGGTTCGTTCCTAGTGACCCCGTGTGCTTTGACAAACTGTCATGTGGTGATTAGTAAACAGGGGGATGAAAGCACGTCAGGGCAGTCATGTCCAACAGGTGTGTAAACGGAAGGAGACCACGTGATAACCACACGGTCAGATTTAGACAGAGGCAGAGAATCGGGGTCGAGCTAGAGACATGCAGCCGATCAGAGGGTTAGATCGTCTCAGACGATACGGCTTGCAAGGGGTGCAAGCGTTGGCACCCCCTGACTCCTGGAAGAAGATATGGGACAAGAAGAAGTCCCCTATCTAAGTATATGTCTCTCCATCTATCTCTCAACTAACAACGAACTGTAGGCCCCTTTCGAGAATGAAATGAGAGATATATTTTTATAAAGAAGTGTTTCGTTTGTTCATTGAAACACGTTCATTATTATTGATATCACCAGAGTATGCAACACCAGAAGTGATAGACAGACTCTACGTGTCAAGAAAAGAATGTAAAAAAACTAGCACTAACCGTCATTTGGCAATGATAATTTTTTTTTCAGCTGGCAACCGACTGCATCTCTGCAGAGGAGAAAGCCCCTCACCAACGAGTAATCTGGATATGACACTAAACAATCTGATAGCGAGGCTCCAGTAATACTGGAGCTTTGGGGAATGCAGAGAACCCTTTAATTACAATTGCTCCCAGATCCACTCTGGCTCGGAGTGGTAGCACCTGAGAGGATCCTATTTATGGGTCAAAAAGGACTGTTTGATATTTCACCTACTAATGGACTCAACCACTCTCCATAATTACGGAAGACGCAGCAATACGATGTCAGTCTAGACCCGGAAGCTAACATCGCTCCCGCGCGGTTATGCGAACTAGCTTACCGTCTTATGTTCTTGTAACCATCCTTTGTTCTTGTAAATATATACCTATTCTATAACCGTGGTTCTCTTTGTGACCCCTTCCAGGACCATGACAATATTTAAACTCTGTACAAACAAATGACTTGCTGAATTGAATAGTTTGAAATAGAACTGTTAGATCATTCATCTGTGTGAAAATGAATGACTGATGTTTAATATTAGTGATCCATTGTAATACTTGGAACTGTTTAACTTTGTTGACTAAATTGAATTCTTAGTAATAGAACTGTTTGATCCTTGTATGTATCTAAAATGTTTTTAAAAATCATATATTTAATATATATGTATTAACAGGATGTGGCATTAAATAACCAACAATGTCTTATATGCCATACAACCAGACCAAACCAAGCCAAACCTAACAGGTACTACCAATCCGAACCAGAGTGGAATTGGGAGTAATGGTTATGAAAGGGTAGTCCTTAGAGTTTTCTATCATACCAAGGAGGTGCCCGTGGTGTAATTGTTATCGTCGTAGGAAATGAACACGGCGACACGAGTTCAAATCCTGGATGAGACTGATTGCATTTCACATAGCACTAATACCCTTGGAAAAGGTATGAATCCAATAGTTCTCCCTCCAGCTATGGGTAAATAGTAGGACAGACTCGGTTCTTCAGCCTTGGTTAGGCAACTAGTCTAGGAGAAGGAAAACTCTGAATTCAAACCTGTTAAACTCCGCTTAAAAATTGACCTTGTGTCATATCCAGCCCTAGCGGAGGGGTTGGTAAATAGGATCATACCAAGGACTCCGTAGAGTTTTCTATCATACCAAGGACACGCTTTTTGGGGTGTTTGCACCTCTATAAGGGATGCAGTCGGCGTATTCTATCCTCTTTCATTTGGAAAAAGAAAATTCTAGGGGTTGATTTATAAGTAAGTTGACGACCGTACTCGAGGGCGACCAGAAGGCTCCCTTTTCAATAGCTATTACTACACCGAGGTGTAGGGGAGGGCGCTACTCCATTCCCTGTATTGTTACACTTTACCCTTGATACGTACGTTTTGTTACTGAGTGCTAAGTAAGGAGGTATCAAGTACCATTTTTTAAAGTCTTTGGTATGACCCGACCTGAGATTGAACCTAGGTCTCCCGGACCATATTTTTAGAAATTCTTACAGAGCTGGAAAATCAAGGTGCAACTTTTACAATAAAAGAGATAAATTATAGAGACGTGCTTAGTGTAATGGTAATCATCGTTGGAAAGAGAATCGACAACACGAGTTCAAATCCTGCATTAAGCAGTTAGCATTTCACATCGCTAATGGTATTGGGATAGGCATGTATCAATTTCTTCCTGTAAAGTGTAAAGTAATGTGACAGTCTGGATTCTTTAGTCTTGTTACGGAAACCAATTTAAGAGAAGGAAAACTCTGAATTCGAACTCTTCTTAAAAACTGACCTTGTCTCACACCCTGCAGTTAGCTTCAATAAAGGATTTTGTGGCAATAAATCAAAGTTTGATCTCTACACGGGATCAATATATATAGGAGAGTACACAGTTTGCATGGATCGGCATTTAAACGTCGGATAAGAATGTAGTATCTGTGCCCTTTACCTGTGATCCGAGTATTGTCCTCCAGAAAAAAAGTCGCTTTGTTTATTGTGCAGGTGTATGTGTGTGTGTGTGACTTTCAATACTTTTTTATTGAAGAGTTTTGATAAACACATAAAAAACCCATTAAAATATCAGACGAGTGACGATTTTGCCGGAGTCTCGATCACGTTCCTATTTCCGGATCAATATTCTTATTTCCGGACAAATAAATCCTGCAAGTTAATTCTTTCGTTTGATTAACATCTGGGATTTGCCTTGACACTTTTTCGACTGTTCGTAATTCCTTGTGTTGTATATTGACCTTCGACCCGGCCAAACATGCCATTCCAAAGACGCGGAAGTTGCATATTCCATTGGCGTAGGCGGGCTTGGTTGACAATATGGGACAAAGTAAAATCCCATGGTACAGTCATAGACTGATGCACCGGAAGAGAGTGACCTGTGAACTGTATGACAGTTATTTCCGCTCGATGACGATCAAAACATGCCATTCCAAAGGAGTGGACGTTGAACTATTATATAACGCGGTAAAGACAGGAAGTCAGTTAGTTTGGAGATCGGAGAGTTTGGAGATCAGACCCGTTGGTGACAAGATGCGGTAGAGAAAGCCCGCACCCAGCAGAGTGGGCCCCCAGGCCTCCGGTTGAGCAGCCCTGGAGAGCGGGAAAGAGACGCTGATGACCATGAGAGTGGGGGTCAATATATTGCAGTTCTGTTCGGTCTTCAGCTCCCTCTCAAAAGTAAAACCTTGAGTAACCCTTTTCGAACCCTTTCAAATAAAGTGAGAGGTATATTTTTTAAAAGAAGTTTTCGCTCGTCTTTATTCACTGCGTCAGTATGGTTTCGCTTGCATATGTGTTTGTATAGTTGCATATGGCTATACAACTCTTGTTTGCGTGGTTGGTTGGCTGTTTGAAATAAAAATAATGGATAATTTGAAATTAAAAACAATATTTTCAAAATTGATAAACACACACACACACACACACACACACACACACACACACACACACACACACACACACACACACACACACATATATATATATATATATATATACGTGTGTGTATTTTTGCATCCATGTGGTGCATCCATTTAGTAGTATGGATACAACTACTGTTTGGAGGAAATCCCGATTTATTTTATCGGTGAGATCAAATTTCCATATGATCAATAAACTGATCCATACCATTTTTAAGCGTATGTTGACAGGGATTTCAGTAAATGCTGAAGTATGTGAACCACACTACAGGAGAAACAAGGATAATCTCAAAAGCGACGTTCTTTTATGGACTCCAAGACATGGACACACCAGTGTTAGCTGAACAGCAAGATCTACACACATCAGCTTCGTGCAGACACTGAATGCAGCCTAGACGATAAGCTAGATGGATGATAGGGATGGATGGCGAGAGAGAGTCTAGGAAATTCATGCTGTCAGCGTGACTTGATGATAATGTATATATATGTATATATATATATATAGAGAGAGAGAGAGAGAGAGACAGACAGACAGAGAGATTATCAAGATTATATCATGGTTAAATTACTGAAATTAATTATAATGATACACACACACACACACACATATATATACATATAGATACTACACCCTGCTACATACACATACAAACGCACATGCATATACGCACACATACATAGACATGTATATATATGGATAAAATAATAATAACAATTTACATTTAATGCGATCGGCAATATATATATATATACCTACCCCTCCACTCGGGCAGAATATGACACTAGGTCAATTTTTAAGCGGAGTTTAACAGGTTTGAATTCAGAGTTTTTTTCATCCTTGACTAGTTGCCTCACCAAGGCTGAAGAACCCAGTCTACCCTACTATTTACCCATAGCTGGAGAGAGAATAATTGGAGTCATACCTTTCCCAAGGGTATTAGTGTTATGTGAAATACAATCAGTCTCGTCCAGGATTGGAACTCGTGTCGCCGTGTCCATTTCCTACGACGATAACTATATATATATATATATATATGTATGTGTGTGTGTGTGTGTGTCTGTGTGTGTGTTTTCTACCAAACCACGTCATATTGCCGGATGTAACGGGTTAGTATATTTATCCATTACCTATTGGAAAATTTTTAAAGCATGATCTATGTTTATTTAAATTATAATTCCTTAAATATCTTACTTAAGGTGAAATGTATTTCCCGATGTTAACGGTTAAAAAGAAACTTATTTATGTTCCCTCTCCATCGCATGATTCAGTTGACGAGCCGGTGTTATAAATTTAGAATGGATAATATCAATTGATTTTTCTTCATATATATATATATATATATATATATATATATATATATGTGTGTGTGTGTGTGTGTATGTGTGTGTGTGTATGTATGTGTGTTCGTGTTTCTGTCCATTACAGTTGGATATATTTGTAAAAACTCACACTCATATACATACACATATATATACACATAAGTATATATACATATATATACATGCATATATATACCTATTATAAGGGTTATATATATATATGCACACACAGACATATATATATATATATGTGTGTGTGTGTGTGTGTATTGGACCAAATTAAAAGTAACCTTATAATCTAATGACAACTCCAGCGATCGGTCTATACATGCATATATATACCTATTATAAGGGTTACACACACACACACACACACACACACACACACACACACACACATATGTGTGTGTGTGTGTGTGTGTGTATTGTTGGACCAAATTAAAAGTAACCTTATAATCTAATGACAACTCCAACGATAGGTCTTTTCGGACTTCCTCCGAAGAGCTATTTTCTCAAGTCTGTTCAATTCAATTTCAAAGCAATAAAAATTCACACAGAACAAGTCAATTGTCCTTCACTTTGATGGGATTCAATGTTCTGACTCAAAACATCTTGAATAATTATTCAAACTCTCTAATGTTTTTAGCTTCATTTTATTTTCATGCTTTAAAATGATTTATATAAATTTATTGACAGTCTCCATAATATTGTTACATAAAAGAAAAATAAAACATGACTCGTTATTTCAGGCTCATGAAAATCAGTCGAAAAATATAAAAATGAAATCGTTCTATAACAGATTTTAACCCGAAATGATACAAATATCTTTTAAAGTATCAAATGTCTTACAAAAATATATTTTTGTTTCGATTTAACAGCTAAATTTTGACAGTAAAATTTTCATTGTTTATCATAATAGCTATATAGAAAATTCGTTTATATTGCTTGGTTTGTTTGTGTTTTATGGCATATCAACCATTGTAGGTTATTTTATGCCAAATCCTCTTTATACATATATATTAAATATATATGATTTGGTTTGGTTTGGTTTTTGATTTATTTGTGTTTTATGGAATCTGAACTATTTAATGCCAAATCCTCTTTATACATATTGTCACGTGGCCTACCACTGAGAGAAGAGAAATAAGGAATGTCCCCTACCCCTCCATGTTTGAATTAGCAGGCCGCCAAAGAATGACCGTTAAGAGAGGAATAGGAATCTAGGTCAATCCCTTTCGGCCGAAGTAACAAATCCTGGTCAGAATGAAAGCCAACAGATGTTTGCATTCTGTGACCGGGTGAAAGAGATAGTAGTCCTAAAGAATCGCCAGGGAAAGGAAGAAAAAGGCTAATGATTGGCCAGAACCCTAAGGCAGAAGTGGCACCTTCTTCCGTCAGTAGAAATAGGGGTAAAGAATATCAGTTTTGTAGATAGATGTCGCTGTGAACAGATGGGGCGAATCTCGGGCCAAGACTCCGGGTGAAGAAAGCGGAAAGAATCTTGGACAAGAAGTACCTATGCCTTCAAGCCAGAGCATTATAGATATATATAATTCCGCCAGCCCGTAAAAGAGAAAATACTCTCCGAAGGAACCCGTCGAAAAGATAAGTAAACATTAAGACTGTTTCTCCCTACACCCTTCTTAAGCATTGCAATTACTCCCCCTCTCTCTCAATGTAAAGAAAGACTAAAGAAAAGGAAAAAAGGAAGAAAGACATTTATAGTCATGTATTATCCGCTGATAATATAGCAGACACGTTGAATGTGTATTCGCGTGTGTATTAAAAAGATTGTTATATTTTAAGGTCCCCACGTGTTGAAGTTTGTTCATTGTGTTGTCAAGTTGTCCGTGTCATGTTTGTTTTCAGCTTCTTTCGCCTTGTGTTATTCTCGCCTAAATTGTCCTATTCTTTCCCTTAAAAATATTATACGGGAAACTGGAATTGTTGACCACTATGATTAATATTATTATATCATTAACTAGAGGCTCTTCCTTTATTCTAGGGGTAGGAAGAGCTAGTGGCCTGGTGGGTGTGTGTGTAATGTGAAATTTGGAAACCCCTTGCCAGCGGCAGTCAGTCTAGCCCCAAATTAACCCCCATATAATATGCCATTTCCTATATGCCCGAGAAAGGACTCTGAACAAGGACTTATTCTACGAGGGATCAAGTGCCAGACCGCCTCGTCTTCCCAAGTGCGAAAAATAAACTCCCCGTTTGGTGATAACAGTATTTAAATGCACCAGTTCCCATACGCTTTTAAATGGTTGCTCATCCGGGGATCTTTTATTTTAATTTGCCGTCACAATATATATTGAATATATATGATTTTGTTTGGTTGGTTTTTATGGTATATCAACTTCTGTAGGTTATTTAATGCTAAATCCTCTTTATACATATATAGTAAATATATAGGATTTGATTTGCTTGTGTTTTATGGTATATCAACTACTGTAAGTTATTTAAGGCCAAATCCTCTTTATACATATACATTGAATATATATGATTTTGTTTGTTTGTGTTTTATGGTATATCAACTACAGTAGGTTATTTAATGCCAAACCCTCTTTATACATATATATCAAATATATATGATTTGGTTTGGTGGGCTTTATTGGCATATCAACTATTGTAGGTTATTTAATGCCAAATCCTCTTTATACATGTATAGTAAATATATAGGATTTGATTTGTTTGTATTTTATGGCATATCAACCATTGTAGGCTATTTAATGCCAAATCCTCTTTATACATATATATTGAATATATATTATTTGGTTCGGTGGCTTTTATGGCATATGAACTATTGTAGGTTATTTAATGCCAAATCCTCTTTATACATATATATTAAATATATAGGATTTGATTTGTTTGTGTTTTATGGCATTTCAACCATTGTAGGCTATTTAATATCAAATCCTCTTTATACATATTTATTGAATATATAAGATTTTGTTTGTTTGTGTTTTATGGCATATCAACCATTGTAGGTTATTTAATGCCAAATTCATTTCATACAAATATGTTAAATATATATACGATTTCTTAAAACATTTTGTTGATAATATTCTTAAACGAGTCTGAGCTTTTGTTTTGTACACAGTTAAATGGTTTCGAGTATTGTTATATTGCAAACCCAATTTAACATCAGTCATTTGTTTGCACACAGTTTATTCTATTTGACCAATAGATAAGACCCTATCAGGCACTACCACTCCGGGAGCAATGGCAATGAAGGAGTACTCCTTATTCCCCAATTCTCCAATGCTGGAGCCTCACCATTAGATTGTCTTACTCCCTGCAAAGATACAATAGGTGTATTCTACAGCCCCAAACGACCGGGCTTTAATGATTTGGAATCAAATCCATTAGTTTCGGGCCTCATCAAAATTCATCAATATTGGATTATTCCATGATATTTTCCTCTGTATGGTTCGGGAAAAGGTATACTGTCATATACGAATAAGGTAAGTCACTATCGTTTGAACACCGATCGTCAGTAAACAAAAATGACAAACCTTCAGATAGTATAAATAGAGATTCCGTACTGTTGGAGTGGACATTAGTCGAGTGGAGTTCTTTGAGAGACGGAATCCAGCGAGAGAAAGACTTCAGTAATAGGTTGGCCGGTACATTCTTGGTTCAAAGCGATTCTGTTATTTTTCTGGGCGAGACTGTAGAGTTACGAATAATAATAATTTTTGATTATCTTATTTTCAGTTAACGTATTAATTTCGATTGGAATGAAATACTCTTGCTTTTGTGAAGCGTTAAAAACTATAGAATTAGTTGAAATGATTTAATCTCGTTTGTTTAAAGTTAATCTGATTAAGCCATAATGTTCAGGTATTAAATGAAAAATGTTTTGTTCCTTATGTGTTCTTAGTTTATTTTCTGCTAAATAAACACCTTGTGGTTCGTCATTGCTTTTCCTATGATTGGAATTCAGTGTTTTCCTTTGACGAAATCATAAAAGCTAAAAGTAATATTTTAAACTTAAAGAATAATAAAAGTTAAATAAAGATAAGATTTGTTAAATCAAATCAAAAGATAAAATAAGAATAGTTTGATAATTTTTATTCTATTAAGCAGTAAATACCCTTGGGAAAGGTATGAATTCAATTATTCTCCCTCCAGCTATAGGCAAATAGTAGGACAGACTAGGTTCTTCAGCCTGGTTGAGGCAACTAGTCTAGGAGAAGGAAAACTCTGAATTCAAACCTGTTAAACTCCACTAAAAATTGACCTTGTGTCATATCCTGGAGGGGTTGGTAAAAATGGAGCTGCCCGTGGTGTAATGGTTATCGTCGTATGAAATGAAGACGGTGACACGAGTTCAAATTCCTGGACGAGACTGATTGCATTTCACATAGCACTAATACCCTTGGGAAAGGTATGAATCCAATTATTCTCCCTCCAGCTATGGGTAAATAGTAGGACAGACTAGGTTCTTCAGCCTGGTTGAGGCAACTAGTCTAGGAGAAGGAAAACTCTGAATTCAAACCTGTTAAACTCCACTAAAAATTGACCTTGTGTCATATCCTGGAGGGGTTGGTAAAAATGGAGCTGCCCGTGGTGTAATGGTTATCGTCGTATGAAATGAAGACGGTGACACGAGTTCAAATTCCTGGACGAGACTGATTGCATTTCACATAGCACTAATACCCTTGGGAAAGGTATGAATCCAATTATTCTCCCTCCAGCTATGGGTAAATAGTAGGACAGACTAGGTTCTTCAGCCTGGTTGAGGCAACTAGTCTAGGAGAAGGAAAACTCTGAATTCAAACCTGTTAAACTCCACTAAAAATTGACCTTGTGTCATATCCTGGAGGGGTTGGTAAAAATGGAGCTGCCCGTGGTGTAATGGTTATCGTCGTATGAAATGAAGACGGTGACACGAGTTCAAATTCCTGGACGAGACTGATTGCATTTCACATAGCACTAATACCCTTGGGAAAGGTATGAATCCAATTATTCTCCCTCCAGCTATGGGTAAATAGTAGGACAGACTAGGTTCTTCAGCCTGGTTGAGGCAACTAGTCTAGGAGAAGGAAAACTCTGAATTCAAACCTGTTAAACTCCACTAAAAATTGACCTTGTGTCATATCCTGGAGGGGTTGGTAAAAATGGAGCTGCCCGTGGTGTAATGGTTATCGTCGTATGAAATGAAGACGGTGACACGAGTTCAAATTCCTGGACGAGACTGATTGCATTTCACATAGCACTAATACCCTTGGGAAAGGTATGAATCCAATTATTCTCCCTCCAGCTATGGGTAAATAGTAGGACAGACTAGGTTCTTCAGCCTGGTTGAGGCAACTAGTCTAGGAGAAGGAAAACTCTGAATTCAAACCTGTTAAACTCCACTAAAAATTGACCTTGTGTCATATCCTGGAGGGGTTGGTAAAAATGGAGCTGCCCGTGGTGTAATGGTTATCGTCGTATGAAATGAAGACGGTGACACGAGTTCAAATTCCTGGACGAGACTGATTGCATTTCACATAGCACTAATACCCTTGGGAAAGGTATGAATCCAATTATTCTCCCTCCAGCTATGGGTAAATAGTAGGACAGACTAGGTTCTTCAGCCTGGTTGAGGCAACTAGTCTAGGAGAAGGAAAACTCTGAATTCAAACCTGTTAAACTCCACTAAAAATTGACCTTGTGTCATATCCTGGAGGGGTTGGTAAAAATGGAGCTGCCCGTGGTGTAATGGTTATCGTCGTATGAAATGAAGACGGTGACACGAGTTCAAATTCCTGGACGAGACTGATTGCATTTCACATAGCACTAATACCCTTGGAAAAGGTATGAATCCAATTATTCCCCCTCCAGCTATGGGTAAATAGTAGGACAGACTAGATTCTTCAGCCTGGTTGAGGCAACTAGTCTTGGGGAAGGAAAACTCTGAATTCAAACCTGTTAAACTCCGCTTAAAAATTGACGTTGTGTCATATTCTGTCCGAGCGGAGGGGTTGGTAAATATGATTAAGCAGTAAATAAACCAATAGTAAAAAAGAGTCTCGTGAGTATTTATTCAAATTTTTTGTCATTGAATTTTTTCCTTAACATCAGTTATTCTATAATATTTTCCTCTGTGTAGCTTGGCAAAAATACGCCACTAATTTAAATAATTAAATCTAGTTTGTTTTAAGAATATTGTAGGAAACGAGAAAATTCTGCAATTAAATGAAGAATGCTTTGCATCTTATCTGTTTTTCATTTATTTATTTACTGCTAAATAAATTATTGGTTTAGCCTATCTAAAACAGTTTACGTTTCCTTGCATGCTCAATGTGCACGAGGCAGAAGTCTGCTTAATTATTTTGTTATTTTAAAATTGGAACACGAATGGTGTCCCTTCTGTGGGAAGGGTTTAGTTTTGTTAGAAGGATTCTTCACAATGTTTGGCTTGTTTAGATAGATAGATAGATAGATAGAGAGCGAGGGGATTTGGTGCCTGCGAGGAAATTAATATGTAGTTTATAGAAAACAGTAGAGAGAGAGAGAGAGAGAGAGAGGGGAAGAGAGAGAGAGGGGGGAAGAGAGAGCGAGAGAGAGAGAGGGGATTTGGTGCCTGCGAGGAAATTAATATGTAGTTTATAGAAAACAGTAGAGAGAGAGAGAGAGAGAGAGAGAGGAAGAGAGAGAGAGAGAGGGGGGAGAGAGAGCGAGAGAGAGAGAGAGAGAGAGAGGGGATTTGGTGCCTGCGAGGAAATTAATATGTAGTTTATAGAAAACACCAGAGAGAAAGAGAGGGGGAAGAGAAAGAGAGAGAGAGAGAGAGAGAGAGACGATTTGGTGCCTGCGAGGAAATTGATATGTAGTTTATAGAAAACAGCAGAGAGAAAGAGAGAGAGAGGAAGAGAGAGAGAGAGAGAGAGAGAGAGAGAGAGAGAGCGTAATCTTGTGTTATTAGCCAAAATGTACTGATGTAAGAATTGATTTATTTCTCGTCTGCCTAACACAACACCTGTAACAAATAAATGATTCACTTCTGAGAGAAAATAATCATTTTAATCGATGAAGAAGAGATTAATAACTGAGTCAACATAAAACAGACTCAAACACACTTGGGTTTGCGCATGCGTATAAAATGTGTTCTAAGCCACACACACACACACACACACACACACATATATATATATATATATATATATATATATATATGCATATACGTATATATATATGTGTGTGTGTGTGCGCGTGTGTGTGTGTGTGTGTGTGTGTGTCGGCTTATAATGTATTTGGGAAATTTTGTAACTTTTATCTCTGAATGGCCTATCTACAGGGAATGACTAATAAAAAAAAGCAGCAAAAGGATAAAAGGTAAAAAGCAACGTAAAAGGTGCCAGATACCAAGTATGGTGAGGTTGCTTTCAAAAACCAGCCAAGTATGTGAGCGTAGCAAGCCTGACGCGAAGTGATCAGTGGTTAATTCAATAATGATAATAATAAATGGACGAGTTGAGACCATCAAAACTACAGTATTATTGAGATCAGGGAGAATAGTGAGAAGAGTCCAGGAGACTTGAGGAGACTTGCTGTTAGTCAAACTCCAGTGGAAGACCATCAGCTAACGCTGATGTGAAAAACTCATAGAGTAAATAATAATAATAAAGTAAGTAAAGTTGGCGATCTTGTCGAGGGTGACCCAAAGGCTCCCTTTTCAATAGCTACCACACCGAGGTGTCCTCGTGGTGTAATGGTTAAAGCGATGAGCTGCGGAATCGTAGTACGCGAGTTCGTACTCCAGTCGCGCTATTACGTTCACTTTCGGGCAAATACCCTTGGGAAAGGTATGAACCCCCTTATTCTCCCTCCAGCTATGGGTAAATAGTAGGACGGACTAGGTTCTTCAGCCTTGGTGAGGCAACTAGTCTAGGAGAAGGAAAACTCTGAATTCAAACCTGTTAAACTCCGCTTAAAAAATTGTCCTTGTGTCATATCCTGCCCGAGCGGAGGGGTTGGTAAATAGTACCACACCGAGGTGTAGGGGAGGGCGCTACTCCTTCCCTAGATTGTTCCACTTTACCCTTAATCCTTACCTTACAATGCTGAGTGTTAAGCAAAGCGGCAATAAGTACCATTTTTTGAGTCTTTGGTATGACTCGACCTGGGATGGAACCCTGGTCTCCTGGACCATATTTTTAGAAATTCTTACAGAGCTGGAAAATCAAGGTGCAATATTTGCAATAAAAAAGATAAATTATAGAGACGTGCTTAGTGTAATGGTAATCATCGTTGGAAAGAGAATCGACAACACGAGTTCAAATCCTGCATTAAGCAGTTAGCATTTCACATCGCTAATGGTCTTGGGATAGGCATGTATCCATTTCCTTCCTCGTCCAGTAACGTGTAAAGTAATATGACAGTCTGGATTCTTTAGTCTTGTCACGGAAACCAATTTAAGAGAAGGAAAACTCTGAATTCGAACCCTTCTTAAAAACTGACCTTGTCTCACACCCTGCAGTTAGCTTCAATAAAGGATTTTGTGGCAATAAATCAAAGTTTGATCTCTACACGGGATCAATATATATATATATGAGAGTAGAAAGTTTGCATGGATCGGCATTTTAGCGTCGGATTGGCGAACACTCCACTAGGCCAATAGCCCGGTTTATAATAATAAAAGATGCTGCAAATTAGTGCAAAAGGAGTGATGAAGTAAATAAGCGCAAAAGATAGAACAGGTGGGGGAAGGGAAACCACTGTACAAGAAATTGAAGTTTGAGCATACAAACAAATGGTATTGATACCACCCAGGATTTGTTCTAGAGAATGATTTGGTTTGGTTTCTTTGTTTAATGGCATATCAACCGTTGTTGGTTATCTAATGCCAAATCCATTTTCCTAAAAGAAAAGTAGTGGTACTGTTTAACCCATAGCTAGGAGGATAAGGGGGTTCATGCCTATCCCAAGGGTATTGCCCGAAAGTGAACGTAATAGCGCGACTGGAGTACGAACTCACTTACTACGATTCTGCAGTCCATCGCTTTAACCATTACATCACGAGGACACCCCTCTGGAGAATGAGACGCACAAAGTTCCCTGGGATTTCGAGATACAAACAGATTACCTAATCCCGGCCAGAAGACCAGACCTAGCGACTGTCAACAAAAAAAAAAAAAAAAGAAAAAAAAAGAAAAGAAAAAAAAAGAATCAAAGAAAAGAAAAAATGAAAAGAAAAAAAGAACCTGCGGATTTGTGAACCTTGCCTTCACGGCGGACAACACTGTGAAAAAGAAAGAAGAAAAAAAAAAAACGAAAATAAAAACAAGTACTTAGACCTTGCTAGAGAAATAAAACAACTTATGGAATATGAAAGTGATGGTGATGTCAATTATAATTGGTGCGTTCAGAATAATCAC
This sequence comes from Sepioteuthis lessoniana, assembly GCA_963585895.1. Classification (NCBI taxonomy): domain Eukaryota; kingdom Metazoa; phylum Mollusca; class Cephalopoda; order Myopsida; family Loliginidae; genus Sepioteuthis; species Sepioteuthis lessoniana. The sequence goes on along the minus strand of OY757944.1, from coordinate 57,733,952 downwards.
CAAAGCCTTAGTGAAAGGGCTGGAAGATCTAGAAATCAGAGGACGAGAGTTAACCATCCTAAGTACAGCATTATCAAGAGCGGCCAGAATACTGAGAAGAGTCCTTGAAACTTGGGGAGACTTGCTCTCACTAAGTTTCCAGTAAAGACTATCAGCTGGCGCTGGTGTGAAAAACTATAATAATAATAATAATAATAATAATAATAATAATAATAATAAAAACACCCAATTTATCAACCCCTCCGCTCGGACAGGGTATGACACAACGTCAATTTTTAAGCTGAGTTTAACAAGTTTGAATTCACAGTTTTCCTTCTAGACTAGTTGCCTCACCAAGGCTGAAGAACCCAGTCTATCCTATTATTTACCCATAGCTGGAGGGAG
>OY757944.1:57721068-57728568 GCA_963585895.1 Sepioteuthis lessoniana | reverse complement strand
TTGTTCTGGCAAAATTATAGAATTAAGATTACTTGAGGAGGTTCACTTATTTTTTTTTTATTTAACAGTAGACCTGACCGATAAAATGAAACGCAGCTTCTTCCAGGCAGCGGTCGTATCGATACTGCTGTATGGATGCACTACTTGGACGCTAACTAAACGGCTGGAGAAGAAGCTAGACGGCAATTACACAAGAATGTTGCGAGCAATACTGAACAAGTCCTGGTGGCAACACCCCACAAGGTATTAACTATACGGCCACCTGCCTCCCACCACGAAAAGTATCCAAGTTAGGCGAAGCAGACATGCTGGTCACTGCTGGAGAAGCAAGGACGAGCTCATAAGTTATGTACTCCTATGGACCCCCACATATGGCCGGGCAAAAGCAGGACGACCAGCTCGAACATACATCCAGCAGCTATGTGAGAATACAGGATGTAGCCCTGAAGACCAGCCAGAGGCGATGAACGATAGGGAGAAGTGGCGAGAGAGGGTAAGGGATATCCGTGCGAGCGGCACGACATGATGATGATGGTGATGATGATATAAACAAACAACTGATAAGTCGTAAAAATTTTTTTAATTTAATATCCGAATTTTCGGCTTTCATAAAATATTCCTTAATCAAATTAAATGAAATTATCTAAATTAATAGTATTATGCTTTTCAAAGCCGCTCAGAGGAAAATTTGGAATAACTAAATATTGAGGAAAAATGATGGAATTGACCAAATATTTAGAATTAGTTGACCTACAGCAACAAAAGTCTTACACGTGTCGTTCTCTCTTAGGTTCATTGTTTTAGTTCACCTCCAGCAACAAAAGTCTTACACGTGTCGTGGTCCCTTAGATTCACTGTTTTAGTTCACCTCCAGCAACAAAAGTCTTACACGCGTCGTGGTCCCATAGATTCACTGTTTTAGTTCACCTCCAGCAACAAAAGTCTTACACGCGTCGTGGTCCCATAGATTCACTGTTTTAGGTCACCTCCAGCAACAAAAGTCTTACACGTGTCGTGGTCCCATAGATTCACTGTTTTAGTTCACCTCCCGCAACAAAAGTCTTACACGCGTCGTGGTCCCATAGATTCACTGTTTTAGGTCACCTCCAGCAACAAAAGTCTTACACGTGTTGTGGTCCCATAGATTCACTGTTTTAGTTCATCCACAACAACAAAAGTCTTACACGCGTCATGGTCCTATAGATTCACTGTTTTAGGTCACCTACAGCAATAAAAGTCTTACATGTGTTGTGGTCCCATAGATTCACTGTTTTAGTTCATCCCCAGCAACAAAAGTCTTACACGCGTCGTGGTCCTATAGATTCACTGTTTTAGGTCACCTACAGCAATAAAAGTCTTACATGTGTTGTGGTCCCATAGATTCACTGTTTTAGTTCATCCACAGTAACAAAAGTCTTACACGTGTTGTGGTCCCATCGATTCACTGTTTTAGTTCATCCACAACAACAAAAGTCTTACACGCGTCATGGTCCTATAGATTCCCTGTTTTAGGTCACCTACAGCCATAAAAGTCTTACATGTGTTGTGGTCCCATAGATTCACTGTTTTAGTTCATCCACAGCAACGAAAGTCTTACACGTGTTGTGATCCCATAGATTCACTGTTTTAGTTCATCCACAACAACAAAAGTCTTACACGCGTCGTGGTCCTATAGATTCACTGTTTTAGTTCACCTCCAGCAACAAAAGTCTTACACGTGTTGTGGTCCCATAGATTCACTGTTTTAGTTCATCCACAGCAACGAAAGTCTTACACGTGTTGTGGTCCCATAGATTCACTGTTTTAGTTCATCCACAACAACAAAAGTCTTACACGCGTCGTGGTCCTATAGATTCACTGTTTTAGTTCACCTCCAGCAACAAAAGTCTTACACGTGTTGTGGTCCCACAGTTTCACTGTTTTAGTTCACCTCCAGCAACAAAAGTCTTACACGTGTTGTGGTCCCACAGATTCATTGTTTTAGTTCACCTCCAGCAACAAAAGTCTTACACGTGTCGTGGTCCTATAGATTCACTGTTTTAGTTCACCTCCAGCAACAAAAGTCTTACACGCGTTGTGGTCCTATAGATTCACTGTTTTAGGTCACCTCCAGCAACAAAAGTCTTACACTTGTTGTGGTCCCATAGATTCACTGTTTTAGTTCATCCACAACAACAAAAGTCTTACACGCGTCGTTCTCACAAAGATTCATTGTTTTTGTTCACCTACAGCAACAAATTGTCTTAGACGTGTCGTGGTCCCATGAATTCATTGTTTTAGTTCACCACCACCAACAAAAGTCTTACAGGTGTCGTTCTTTCACTGATTCATTGTTTTAGTTCGCCTACAGCACGAATTCTAAAAAATTTAACAGTATATAAACTAACAGCAAATAAGTCTTAAAACATTTTTTATTTAATATCCGAACTTTCTGCTTTCATAAAATATTCCTTAATCAAATTAAATGAAATTATCTAAATTAATGGTATTATGTTTTTCAACGCCGCACAGAGGAAAATTTGGAACAACTAAATATTGAGGAAAAATGATAAAATTGACCAAATATTTAGAATTAACACTTAGTTTTTATGACAGCCTTTCAGACATGGATTTTACTAATTTGAAGCGATTATTCTTTTGTCAAATTTATTATTCTTTAAATATTCTTTGTAAAAGTCTTTCCAAGTTTCCCGAATGGCAGTTAATAGATTATCTTTGGCAGATGAAGCCTTCTCATGGACCATTTTAAATTTGTCTTGACAGTAAATTTCCCGTTCGAGGAGAAATACTGAAACAATGTCTACCATTATTAGAAATTCCATTCATCATTTTAAAAGTTTCAATTAGATCTCCTCTTATTCTTCTTTCTGGTAAAGTAACTAATCCTAATTTCACTAATCTCTCTCCGTATCTGTAATCTTTTTTCTCGTTTTATTAGTTTTGTCACTCTCCTTTGTATACCCCCCCCAATCTCAATATTACATTCCAATTTCCCTGTCTCGATACGAGAGAGCCAAGGCCCGAGTCCAATATTCTATAAGAGATTTTTTTTAGGCTTTTATATATTTTTAAAACAACATTTCCCTTCCTTGAAATAAAATTTCTAACCATCCAGTCCATCATTCCATTTTCCTCGACACAATGAACAAAATATGATTATCATCTTTAAATGTATCATCAAAGCCAATCCCTAGATTGATTTTCTCATTTGCATGTATAATTTCTTTGTTGTTTAATTTACATTCAATTTTAATGTTTTTCGATTCAATATATCGTACATTACCTTTCTCTATAATAAATTTTAATTTCCAAATATCTTCCTAATATGATAATTTGTTTAGATCCATCTGTTGTTTCTTCAAAAGCTGTTTGTTTACCAAAATATCCTTTGGGTTGGCTTTGGTTTCTTTGTTTAATGGCATATCAACTTTCGTGGATTATTTAATACCAGAGTCATCCTTAATGAAGAACAGTAGTATAGGGTGTCTTAATATACAAGTGACCCATGTGGCTGCTAATAACTCTACTAATAATTATGTTGTGTTCTTTTTTGTTTCAGATTTGAAAATAGTATACTATAAAGTAAAAGTAAAGTTGGCGACCAGAAGGCTCCCTTTTCGATAGCTACTACATCGAGGTGTAGGGGAGGTTACTACCCCTTTCCCTGCTCCACTTTACTCTTAATACGTACCTTATATTGCTGAGTGTTAAGCAGGGCGGTATCAAGTAGCATTTTTAAAGTCTTTGGTATGACTCGACCTGGAATTGAACCCAGGTCTGCTGGAAGATTGGCGAACACTCTACTCACTAGGCCAATGAGCCGGTAACTATTAATCCTTGATCACAATGGCTTGAACAAGAGAGGAAAAATTACTTTACATCGCTACTTATTTGGAGACAAAATTATTTAAAACTGTGCAAGCAAAAGTTTGCAGGAAGTTTAACTTTAACAATTATCCCACACAAAATTCAAATTTATCGTTGGGTACACAAACTTCAAGCCACAGGATCGGTAGACAACCTAAAAAAGAAGGCAGAAAATCTCAGATCTGACAGAAAGTTGACAGCAAGATGTCCTGAAAATCTGGATGTGGCGAGAGATTCTGTCAGAAGGAGTTCGAAAATGTCGCTCTGAAGACGTTCCCAAGAACTTGGTCTTTCATGTGCATCGTTGAAAAGAATCTTAAAGAAGGAGCTTCAGCTGTACCCATACAATAGTACTATCCATCCCATACCTTTCTCAAGGGTATCAAATCGAAAGTGAACGTAATAGAGCGACTGGAGTTCGAACTCGTTTTCTTCATTGTCGCAGTGCAGCACTTTAACCACAACGCTAAGAGGACTCTCACCCTAAATATCTTTTATGTTTGATAATAGGCCCATGTTTTGCTTCTTTTTTAAAACAATCCTTGAGGTGATCTAAAAATGCCTCTCCCTAAAAATATTTTTAAAGCAAAAACAGAAAAGGAAAAATTCTTTACGTTTTATTAATGTTAACAGCGTTCCCCACCTTTTTTTTTAATGAAACGATATTAACAATAATAGAGCACTAAACATTCTTTAATATTTTCGTTTCATTTTTTATATGAAAATATTTTTCGGATGAAGCATTATAACATCATTCTGATGAAGGGAAGTGCCCATGGTGTAATGTTTATGGTCATGAGAAATGGACACCCTGACTCGAGTTCAAATCCTAGACGAAGCTGATTACATTTCACATAGTATGAATCTAATTATTCTCCCTCTAGAAATTGGTAAATTGTAGGCAACCAGTCAAATATAAAAATATACCAGTGGCACTGTTGCATAGTCACAACCATGATACATATGCAGCTACACGGAAACAAAATCAACAATAATGACGAACGAACACACTTCTTTAGAAAAATATACCTCTCACTTTATTCGAAAGGGTTGCGAAAGGGTTGTGTGTGAGAGGTGAGTTGGATACTGAACAGACTGCAGCATATTGACCCCAAATTACTCTGTCTTTTGCAGCACTTCTTTCTCGTTCTGCTGGGCGGCTCAATCGGGGGTCCTGAGGGCCAAGCCGTCTCTGGGAGCTGGTTCTCTCTACAGCATCTTATCTCCAACTCACTCGAACTCTCTGAGGCACCGGGTTATATAATTGTTTGACATCCACCTGCTTCTTGTGGGCGTCACATCTGCACCCAATTCAACCCGTCCATAGTCAAGGTTATAACCTGATATCTTCGACCGGATGCACCTGTTATTTACACGGGTGCATCTCTTATTTGACAGCTCGGGCGAGGGTCAATATGTAACAGCACTATTTAACAAAAAGCTGGCAGGTATAAAGATGGTCCAATCTTTTCTAATATTAGTTCGAAAGTAAATATTTATAGAAGACTGAATGGAGTTCAAACGCCTTACAATGTCGCAGTTCAGCTCATTATCATTATACAACGATGAATTCCCTGGTTGTTATATATATATATATATATATGCTTACGCACACATACATATACATATACAAATACATATATATAAACATACATGTATATACACATATAGAGACATACATATATACACATACATATATATATATGTATACACACATATATATATATATATATATATACATACACACATACATATACACACATACATATATATATATATATAAATATACATACATATATACATATGTACATATAAAACATACATACACACACCTACATATATATATATATATATATATGTATACATACATATGTATATATATATATATATATACCCACATATACAGACACACATATATATAAATACATACACACACATATACATATATGTATATATATATATACAGACAAACATATACAGGCATATTTATATATATACACGTACATACATACATATATATATATAAATATACACACACACACACATATATATATATATAGACATACATAAACACACACACACATATATATATATAATACGGGGGAATATATATATATTTTTTCTGCATGCATCGTGTGTTTTTCAAATCAATTACAGTTTCTCGGAACTCCCGTAGTTTGCGTGTAAGTATTTGCAAAGAAATAAAAAAAAGAAACTTCCAATGGGAAATGAACACATGCGAATTGAATCAAGAGATGGAGGCGGTTCCTCAACTGTGTGAGCAGATGGAGGAAATTTTGATAGTTTTTAAGTTACTTTATTATTATTATTATTATTATTATTATTATTATTATTATTATTATTATTATTATTATTATTTCAATTGCTTTTATAAAAGTGGCTAAAAGGTGAGGAGAAAGAAAAAAAGGAGGATTTTTAATCGGGAGGAGGTGTAGTAATGGGGTTGGTAGGAATGAGCGTGTGAGACACACTTACGATCATGGCACAATTTTGAAGGGGTTTGAAAAGGAGTCAAATGGGAGGAGCGAGATTAGTAAGTGGGAATTACGAGAGAGGAAGAGATTGACAGATTATAAAAATTTATATATATATATATAGACAGAGAGAGAAGGAGGGAGCGAGGGAGAGCGATATATATATATATATATATATATATATATATATAGAGAGAGAGAGAGAGAGATAGACAGACAGTCACAAACAAATTAGCCAGAGACAGAAAACAAAAGCATATCGAACAAGAGAAAGTAAGGACGGCTCAAGGCCAATAGGTAAATGAACCATGCTTTCCATTAGAGATCCGTGTCACATATATACCAACCTCTCCGACATGAGCAGGATGTGACACAAGGTCAATTTTTAAGGGGAGTTTCATAGGTTTAAATTCAGGGTTTTCTTTCTTACATTATGGTTGTCATTCCAAGGTTAAAGAGACAGTCTGCCCTACTACTTACCCATAGCAGGAGATAGATAAGAATAGAGTGAAGAAATATATGTATTAACTCAACCATTTCTCCATGAGCAGGATGTGACACAAGGTCAATTTTTACGCAGAGAATAACATGTTTTGAATTCAGAGTTTTCCTTCTCCTCGACCGGTTGCCATACCAAGATTAAAGAGTTCATCCAGGCTCTACTCTTTCCCCATTGCTGGAGAGAGAATAATTGGATACATATATCTCCAAAGAGAATTAGCACTATGGGAAATGCAAACAGTTCCGACCAGGATTTGAGCTGGGGTAGTCGTATCCATTTTATACGACGGTAATCATTACGCTCCCAGGGTCACAGATATATATACACAGATGGACGTAGATGCATATACACACAAGAAGAAGAAGAAGAAGAAGAAGAAGAGGAAACCAGATAAAGAAGAAGAAGAGGAAACCAGATATAGAAGAAGAAGAAGAAGAAGAAGAAGAAGAAGAAGAAACCAGATAAAGAAGAAGAAGAGGAAACCTGATAGAGAAGAAGAAGAAAAAGAAGAAGAAACCAGAAGAAGAAGAAGAAGAGGAAACCTGATAGGGAAGAAGAAGAAAAAGAAGAAGAAACCAGATAAAGAAGAAGAAGAGGAAACCAGATATAGAAGAAGAAGAAGAAGAAGAAGAAGAA
>OY757944.1:57678568-57716068 GCA_963585895.1 Sepioteuthis lessoniana | reverse complement strand
TGGCATTAAATAACCTAAAAAGAGTTGATATGCCATTAAAACAAAGAAACCAAACCAAACCATATTCATATATATATATATATATATATATATATATATATATATATATATATATATATACTCACAAGCTTACACACTCAAACCACACGCACAAGCACATTACATACGCATAAATTGCCCAGTCGGCTGGAGCTGTAGAATACACCGATTGCTTCTCTGCAGAGGGGTAAGACCCCCCCCCAAACGAGTGTCCTGGTATATGACACTAAACAATCTGATGGTAAGGTTCCAGCAGTACTGGAACTTTGGGCAATGCGGAGTACCCCTTTATTGCCATCGCTCCCAGGTCCACTCTGGCCCGGAGGGGTAGCACCTGATAGGGTCCTATCTATGGGTTAAATAGAACTAACAGCATACTTATGCTAAAATGAATTGTTTGAGTAAAACTGAATAGTTTGAAATAGAAACGACTTTTACAATTAAACCGTACTTACATTTAAACTGCGTGCTTATGCTAAACTGAATTATTTGAAATAGAACTGTTTTTCGACATAAAACTGTATTTACACTGAATTGTTACATATAACTGCTTGAATAGTTTGAAATAGAAATCTTTTTGACAATTAAACTGTGTACTTATGCTAAACTGAATTGTTTTAAATGGAACAGATTATTTACATAAAAATGGATTTGGCGTTAAATAACCTACAAAGGTTGATATGCCATAAAACCCAACAAACCAAACCATACGCATAAACATAAAATACACACATATCCTAAGACACACCCATGGAAACTCAAATGTGGACGCACGAGCATACAGATCACACACGAACAAACAAATACACACGTATGCATATGCGTCTGTACACACACAAACACACACACACGAAGATAGACTCCCAAACATACACATCCAAACATACATATTTACCAATATAGGCACACATACACATGCATGGTTACGCCCCAAAGACGGCACCATGAATGTAAGCATTCAAATACACATACAAGACACGAGTACACGCGTATATACTAACACACCCATTCATACATACACACTGAGGTGTGAAGAGCTCGGTCTCTTCAAAGATTTTTCCAGAAAAAAAAAGTTATTCGGCAAAACTTTAAATGAAAGGGACATTCAATTTGAATTTAAATTTGAAAATATTCACTTTATTTTAAAATTGATCTGTGGATATCATCAATATTAAACGATATTTGATGTTGAGAGAAAAAAAAAAAGTTAGGAAAAAATTTGAGAATCGAAATACATGATTATCAAATGCATCTGGACCCAGTTTCAAAACGAGGCAATAGCTTACGCACATTTATATCCAAATACACACATATGCATTCTCATACATTGCTGCAGAATACCCAGACTGCATCTCTGCAGAGGGGTAAGATCCCCCCACCCCATGAGTGTCCTGGTATGACGCTAAACAATCTGATGGCGAGTAATTCTCGAGCTTTGAGGAATGCGGAGTACCCTTCATTGCCATCGTCCTCCGGTCCACCCTGGCCCAGAGTGGTAGCACCTGATAGAGTCCTATCTATGGGTCAAATAGAACTAAACCGTGTATTTATGCTAAACTGAATTGTTTGAAATGAACTGTTTTGACATCTAACTGTGTGTAAGTAAATGACTAATGTTTAATTGAATTGTTAGTGCTACATAGCGATACTTAGAACCATTTAACTTTGTTGACTAAACTGAATTGATTGAAACGGAATTGTTTTTGAAATTTAAACTGAGTACTTATGCTAAAATGAAATTGTATGAAATAGAACTGTTTATATGTATAAAAATGGATTTGGAATTAAGTAACCAACGATAGTTGATATGCCATAAAACCTAACCAAACTAAACCAAATCATATCATATCATACATAATGGAGACACTGTCGTCGCTGGAAATGGACACGGTGATCCGAGTTCAAATTCTGGACGAGGCAGATCACATTTCACATAGCGCTAATATCCTTGGGAAAGATATGAATATAACAATTATCCTTAAAGCTATGGACAAATAGTAGGGTAGACTAGGCTTTTTAACTTTGGTAGGGCAACTAATCTAGGAGAAGGAAAACTCTGAATTCAAAACTGTTAAAATCCGCTTAAAAATTGACCTTGTGTCACTTTCAGCTCATGTGGAGGGATTGGGTATATATGTATATATATCTATATATTCGCATTCATTCAGAGAATGAAAGTGGAAGAGAAGCTATAGTGTTATATTGGTAGTTATTCTGTCAATTTGCTGGTTATAATCGAAGAATGTAGTTACGGCGACTTGAGTTCAAATACTGGATAGGACTGTTTGTAATTCACACAGCACTAATTTCCCTGGAAAGGTATGCATAAGTTTAACGCCAGGCGCCTGAAGCACTACTTCTTCAGTGAATGTCGACGAAGCCGGGGCATTTTTGGAGCCGCTGGGCGCGTCTAGTCTACGGCCTTGCGTCAAACAGTCCCATTTGACCCATAGATAGGACCCTATCTGGTGCTACCACTCCAGGTCAGAGTGGACCTAGGATCGATAGCAATTAAGGGATACTCGGCATTCCCTAAAGCTCCAGCATTATAGGAGCCGCACCATTAGAATCTTTGATGTCATCTGCAAGACACTCGTTGGGGGAGATCTTATCTCCTGCGGAGATTCAGTCGGGGTATTCTGCTGGTTAGAAATATTTTTGAAGGCTGTATTTGGGATCGTCTATTACACGCAGTATATGATAAAAATATCGTTTTGTGGCCAAATGATAGAGTTTATTTATTACACGAAGTCGTATACACAGTATATAGACCGGATTTTTGCTATTAATATGACGGAATATTGTAAAAACCCAATGTAGGTCGAAAAATATATCGGCCACACAGAGAAAGGAAAACACGGATTATAAAATTGTAAGCCTTAGAGTTATCAGTTTTCAGGTGTGAGTTGAAATTTGCTTTGAATGAAAAGAAAAAAAGTTTTTAATCAACGCTTTCAGGTCAGAAGGTAAAAATTGATTATTTCTCGAACACCTGACTCAATTGGAAAGTTGCTCTGAGAAGTAACTTATTGATATAAACTAGACGACCCGTGGAACTGTAGGGTAACAGCAGCCCAAGACGATGTGTTTTTAGGAAGGTTGAGTTTCTTTATTTAATGGCATATCAACCTTTGTGAGTTATTTAATGCCATAGTCATCTTTGTAAGAGGACAGTAGTGGTACTATTTAACCCATAGCTGTGGGGCAAAAAAAAAGGGTTCATGCCTTTCCGAAGGGCATTTGTCCGAAAGTGAACATAATAGCATGACTATGATGTCATAGTTCAGCACTTTTGCCTCTGCGCTATGAGGACTTCCCTTTATATATATATATATATATATATATACACTCAAATCTCTTCGTGGACCTACCTATTCTAAAAAATATATTTTTATTCTTTCTTTGGACCTACAACAAACATCTTATATATATATATATATATATATATATATATATATATATATATATATATACACTCAAATCTCTTCGTGGACCTACCTATTCTAAAAAATATATTTTTATTCTTTCTTTGGACCTACAACAAACATCTTATATATATATATATATATATATATACTCAAATCTCTTCGTGAACGTACCTATTCTAAAAAATATATTTTTATTCTTTCTTTGGACCTACAACAAACATCTTATATATATATATATATATATATATATATATATATATATATACACTCAAATCTCTTCGTGGACCTACCTATTCTAAAAAATATATTTTTATTCTTTCTTTGGACCTACAACAAACATCTTATATATATATATATATATATATATATATATATATGTGTGTGCTTGTGTGTGTGTGTGTGTGTGTTCCTGTATATATGCGTGAGAGTGTGGGTGTATATTTGTTTGCGTTCCCGTACATATATGTTTATATGCTCATACATGCATGGATATGTCTCTCTTTACACACACACACACACACACACACACACACACACACACACACACACACACACACACACATATATATATATATATATATATATATATATATATATTTTCTTTAAAGAAAAAACAAAGACCAGTTGTTTCAGGATTATAAATTTATTTCCATCCTGTTTTGTTTTTCTGATGTAAACCAAAAACACGAAGAAAAATATAACAGGACTTCTTCAGGTCTTATGGATAAAATAAAACAGAATAGACACGAGGGGGGGGAGGAAGAGTGGTGAAGAGTTATCTCCTCGTTTTATTAAACTTCCGTTTTTTTTATTTTATTATTTATTTTATTTTTCTAATTTTACCGTCGGTTGGAATTATGGTAATTTAACTTTATTTTTTTTATTCATTTTCTTTTTTTGTTAAGTTCTATAATTAACTTTTATGTGTTTTGTTTATATAAGATCTGAAGAAGTCCCGTTATATTTTCTTCGTTTTTTTGGTTTACCTCAGAAACACAAAACAGGATGGAAATAAATTTATAATCCTAAAATAACCGGTCTTTGGTTTTTTTCTTTAAAGAAAGTATTGCTCTGTAATATTAGTTACATTGAGCTCTCTACCAGAAAAATTTAAATGTTCAGCTTTTGAATGATTTTCTTATCCTGAAGGAATTACTCCCAACTCTGGTTTAACTGGACCGAATAATACTTATATATATATATATATATATATATATATATATATATAGTGTTGGAGAAAATTCTGGAAACCCCTGGAATCTTTGTATCCTAATTTTGAAACTTCAATAAAACCATCAAGCATTTGTTATTTTTATGTTTTTTGAATTAATTAATTTTTCTCATCTTATTTTACTAAAATTGTGGTCTTTTTACTGATATCATCAGAAGAAATGAACCAAAATTCACTAAAATGGCAGATCTATCAGACTTTAAAGGAGGTTAAATTGTTGGGTCTCGTATGACAGGCGCTAGTGTACGAAAAACCGGTGAATTATTTGGTGCAGCAAGGAGTACTGTCTCGAAAGTAATGACAACATTTAAGAAAGAAGGAAAAACCTTCTCACTGAAGAAAAACTTAGGAAGAAAGCAAAAGCTGCCCGATAGGGATCGTCGGTCTCTTACGCAGATTGTTAGGAAAGATCACAAGAATAGAGCTCCGAAAATGCCAGGAGAGTTTCATGACTATCTCGAGAACCCATTTTCCAGAAAATCTGTAAGAAGGGAGCTGCACAAAGCTGAATTTCACGGAAGGGCTAAAATCAGAATACCAAACAAAAATAAATTTGTTTGAAATTTCCAGGTGTTTTCATTATTTTGTTCAACCCCTGTACATATATATATATATATATATATATATATATATATATATATATGCATATATGTATTCGTATCCGTCCGTACATATATGTGCAAACATTTCTTTATCCTTCTGAGTATATATATATATATATATTTGTGTGTGTGTGTATGTATATGTGTGCGTACGTGCGTGTGTGTGTTTTTGGTATATAACATTATCAGAAATCGGAAGTTCGTTAATGAAGAGAATTTGTCGAATTTTGTCGGATAAGAAATTCAGCCGAGTGAATTTGGCTTGAATTCAAGATTTGGTAATGAGTCACTTTGCCAGAAATCGCATGTGGGTTGGGCGATTTGGTCGTCCTACTGAATGAGAAAAAGATCGATGTTCGATGAATTAGATCAATGACCAAGCGACGATCATACTCAGAATTTGCCTTTGTTGTACACTATATCTGTTCATCGAGGTACAAATCCATTTAAAATTGAATACTGACTTCCAACGAATACAAAGTAAATCATTGCATAAGCACACGCAGGCACGCAAGCATGTGCGTGCTCGCACACACATACTGACACATATATAAGAGAGAGTTTTTACAGATAGATCTATCTATCTATCTATCTATCTATTATGTGTGTTTGGAGGCATATATCTATGTATATATGTATGTATGCATCTATCTATCTATCTATCTATCTATCTTATTTTTGTTAATCTATCTATCTATCTATCATGTATATTTCGATGCATATATCTGTGTGTATGTGTGTGTGTGAATCTATCTATCTATCTATCTATCTATCTATCTATCTATCTATCTCAGTCTATTTATATCTATCTATCTATCTATGTCTATTTCTATCTATCTATCTATCTATCTATCTATCTATCTATCTATCTATCTTGTATATTTCGATGCATATATCTGTGTGTGTGTGTGTGTGAATCTATCTATCTATCTATCTATCTATCTATCTATCTATCTATCTCAGTCTATTTATATCTATCTATCTATCTATCATGTATATTTCGATGCATATATCTGTGTGTGTGTGTGAATCTATCTATCTATCTATCTATCTATCTATCTATCTATCTATCGTCCATAAATTAGCATACCACTAACTGTTTGTATAAAAAGATATCAAAATTTTATCATTTCTCTTGGAAAATCTGTCTTTCTATCTCTTTCTGTCTCCTTCTCTCCTTTCCCAACTCTTTCCATTGATCTTATATATATATATATATATATATATATATATATATATATATATTCCACATGTATAAGGGTATAATCATCAGAGAGAGAGAGAGAGAGAGAGAGAGAGAGAGAGAGAGAGAGAGAGAGAGAGAGAGAGAGAGAGAGAGAGAGAGCTTAATCATGGAGTGGTAATAATTATTTGTATTAGATCGGAATCCTTGAAACTATATTACTGTAAGTAAATTATTTGAATTAGATTGGAATACTTGAAACCATATAACTGTATATGAATTATTTGTATTAGATTGGAATACTTGAAACCATATAACTGTATGTAAATTGTTTGTATTAAATTGGAATCCTTGAAACCATATAACTGTATATAAATCATTTGTATTACATTGGAATCTTTGAAACCATATAACTGTATATAAATTATTTGTATTAGATCGGAATTCTTGAAACCATATAACTTTATATAAATCATTTGTATTAGATCGGAATCCTTGAAACCATATAACTGTATATAAATTATTTCTATTAGATTGGAATCATTGAAACCATATAACTGCATATGAATTATTTGTATTAGATCGGAATCCTTGAAACCATATAACTGTACGTAAATTATTTGTATTAGATTGGAATCCTTGAAACCATATAACTGTATGTAAATTATGTATGAAAAAAATTCCACATGTGTTGTCTCAGGCCATAATACAAAATATATTCACTCGATAAAATAAGTGATTCCGTTGTTCTTTCTCGGTATGAAGACTTACCTTGTAAAGGCACATCTTATGCGGAGAGAAAATGAACCCATAGCCAAATTTTGTGAGAATTGGGAAAGATAGACACGAACTAGATATTTTCACACATGTTTAAGTTCATCGTTGTATCTGTTATTCATTAAGCTGAATCTGGTTTGGCGCAAGGCTATTATTTTAGAGCATCCAATGAAAATCGAAATTACTTACAATAGTTTGCTATCCAAGCGAGCTAAGCATTATACCACCCTCCTTATCTGTTTGGTCAAGAAGCCATAGTCTTCATCCCCTGCTGACTGATAAGACACCCCCCTCAAAGATAAAGGTTTTTTTTTTTGTTACGCTACTAAAATAGAATAGTTCCTGTTCTAAGTAGACGAAGAAAGTGGGGGTCATATTTTTGTTGTTATAACTTCCAAGGTCACTATGAACCGAAGTGATAATACTTGTGAGAGTTTCAAATTGATAAGTTGGAAAATTATTAGTGTTAAATTGGAATACTTGAAGGTGTCCTCGTGGTGTAATGGTTAAAGCGATGGACTGCAGAATCGTAGTAAGCGAGTCGCGCTATTACGTTCACTTTAGGGCAAATACCCTTGGGAAAGGTATGAACCTCCTTATCCTCCCAGCTATGGGTTAAATAGTACCACTACTGTCCTTCTAGCAGAATGGCTTTGACATTAAATGACCTACTTAGGTTGATATGCCATTAAACAAAGAAACCAAACCAAACCTTGGAATACTTGAAACCACGTAACTGTGTGTAAATTATTTGGATTAGATTGGAATCCTGGAAACCATATAAATTATTTGTATTAGATCGGAATACTTGAAACCATATAACTATATGTAAATAATTTGTATTAGATTGGAATCCTTGAAACCATATAAATTATTTGTATTAAATTGGAATCCGTGAAACTATATAAATTATTTGTATTAGATTGGAATACTTAAAACCACATAACTGTATGTAAATAATCTGTATTAGATTGGAATCCTTGAAACCATATAAAGTATTTGTATTAGATTGGAATACTTGAAACCATATAACTGTATATAAGTTATTTGTATTAGATTGGAATCCTTGAAACCATATAAATTATTTGTATTAGATTGGAATACTTGAAACCATATAAATTATTTGTATTAGTTTGGAATCCTTGAAACCATATAACTGTATGTAAATTATTTGTATCAGATCTGAATCCTTGAAACCATATAACTGTATATAAATTATTTGTATTCGATCGGAATCCTTGAAACCATATAAGTAAAGTTGGCGACAGTAGTCGAGGGCTACTCGAAAGCTCCCTTTTCAGTAGCTACTACACCAATTTGTAGGGGAGGGCGCAATTCCTTTCCCTGGATTGCTCCACTTTACCCTTGAAACGTACCTTATAATGCTGAGTGTTAGGTAAGGAGGTATCAAGTACCACTTTTTGAGTCTTTAGTATGACTCGACCAGAGATTGGGCTATTGGCGAACACATTACCCCTAAGCCAATGGACTGGTCTGAAAGAGTTACAGTCAGATTATTTAACCGCCTGAGCTTAACTGTGCAAACAAATTATTGATATTAAATAGAATTATTAGTATTACATAGGAATACTTGAAACAATTTAACTGTGTGCAAACAAATGAGCTCATACACAAAAATAAAGCGTCCTACAAACGATATATATAGTCGTCATACACCGGCAGACTGTTCCGTTGTATAACAATTCTACAGTGTAGCTTGATATACAAAACGCTTTAAGCTGGGATCGAAACCTACCTAATTTTACGCTCAGCCATACGTCAACTCGGAAATTATAAAGCATTTGTATTAAATCTCGTTTATATATATATATATATATATATTGTAAAGTATAGTTGGTGACATTAATCGACGATGACCCGAAGGTTCCCTTTTCAATAGCTACTACACGGAGGTGTAGGGGAGGGCGCTACTCCATTCCTTGGATTGCTCCACTTTACCCTTGATCCTTACCTTGTAATACTGTGTGTTAATCAAGGCGGCATCAAGTACAATTTTTTGAATCTTTGGTATGACTCGACCAGAGATTGAACCCTGGTCTCCCAGGCCATAGGAGAACACTATACTCATTTTTATATATAAACAGGATTTGGCATTAAATAACCCCTTAGGGTTGATATGCCATAAAACATCAGCAATTTGTTTTCTCTGATCTAATTGACCCGGAATCCTAAACTCAGCTAATTCATAATACCCCCCCACCCTCAAAAAAAAAAAAAGGAAGAAAGAAAGAAAGAAACAATGAAAGAAAAAGAAAAAAGAAAGAAAAACTGATGATAGTTTTATATTAAAGACCGAATAACCTCCGTTAATACCTTCCCTAGAGGCAAAAACGGGGAAGGTTTACTGAGTTTAAATTTCCGATTTTAAAGGTGATACTTTAGATGTCTTTGATCATCCTACGTGAACAAACAAGGAGTGATTGATCTATTATAAAAGAGATACTCACCAAAAGCGATTATACGATACTGTAGGAAATACAGTTGCTATAGGCAAAAAACATACATCATCATCAGCATTAGTAAGTCCTCTTGACGGAATACCGTGTCCGTACAGAAGTAACGAATATTATTTTTTTTGCTTTTTTTTTGGTATGTCTACGTGTAAAATTCCATTGGAGTAAGATTGTCCACACTTTCTCCGGCAGTTTGTTGCATGTCTTGCTTGTTTTACTTAAATGGTTTGTAAGATAGGAAGTAAGAGGCCGTACAGCTGCAGTTTTGTAGGGTACTGCTTCCAGGATATGTTCAAAACGGAGCATACCATGGTGTAGTTCCCATCTAACCTTTTTCTCTAAGCATCAATTACACACACACACACACACACACACACACACACACACACACACACACACACACATATATATATATATATATATTATATATATAAATATAAAATGCATTTGAGGTGCCCGTGGTGTAATGGTTATCGTCGCAGGAAATGGAGACGGCGACACGAGTTCAAATCCTGGACGAGACTGATTGCATTTCACATAGCACTAATACCTTTGAGAAAGGACACGGTGACACAAGTTCAAACCCTGGACGGGACTGATTGTATTTCACATAGCACTAATACCTTTGGGAAAGGTATGAATCCAATTATTCTCCCTCCAGCTATGGGTAAATAGTAGGGAAGACTAGGTTCTTCAGCCTAGGTGAGGCAACTAGTCTGGGAGAAGAAAAACTCTGAATTCAAACCTGTTAAAGTCCGCTTAAAAATTGACCTTGTGTCATATCCTGCCCGTGCGGAGGGGTTGGTAAATATGATAAAATGAATTTGACGAAAAAATTTCAATTTAGTGTTTCCATAATAGATTTATTTCATATGACTTTCATCAGATGAAGTTAATACATTGGTGCTTCGGCTATCATCATAAGGATCAGAAATAAATTTATTATGGAAACACTAACTTGAAGTTTTTTCGTCGAATTTATAAAAATGTTTTTTTCTGCATGTAATTTTCGATATATCTTTATAGAAAATTATTTATATACCCGATAGCCGTCATCATTGACCACTCAACGGAAATTCTGACCAACCTTGGATTACGACAAAATAAGTTAAATTCCTCGGATTATACACAATTATATACATACATACATACATACATACATATATATATATATATATATATATATATATATATATATATATATATATATTTACCAACCCCTCCGCTCGGGCAGGATATGACACAAGGTCAATTTTTAAGCAAAGTTTAACAGGTTTGAATTCAGAGTTTTTCTTCCCCTAGACTAGTTTCCACACCAAGGCTGAAGAATATAGTCTGCTCTACTATTTACCCATAGCTGGAGGGAGAATAATTGGATTCATACCTTTCCCAACGGTATTAGTGCTATGTGAAATGCAATCAGTCCTGTCCAGGTTTTGAACTCGTGTCACCGTGTCCATTTCCTACGACGATAACCATTACACCAGGATTTGGCACTGAATGATCCACCAGTGTTGGTATGTCTTAAAACACAAGCAAATGTTTGTCTCTGGTATCATTTTCCCCAATCCGTAGCTCAGGTAATGAAAAATATCCCTCACCAAAACCAAAACGAAAAAACGCCCCCCCCACCAAAAAACAAAAAACAAAAAAGAAAAGAAGTAACGACAGTTTTATATTTAAGACCGAGTAAACTCCAATAATATGTTCCTTTAGACCGGGGAAGGGTTACTGAGATTAAATTTCCGATTTTTCGGCTGATACTTTTGATTTCTTCAATCATCCTTCGTAAATGTAAATGAAACACTTTGATATGATTATTATTTATTATCGAGACAAGAAACCTTGCAGTGGACTGAACGGCGGAATCATAGTAAGCGAGTTCGAACTCCAGCAAACAATTCAATTTAACATCGGTTATTTGTTTGCACACAGTCAGATGGTTAAAGAGTTCTATTTGACTCATAGATGAGACCCTAATACTCCAGGTCAGAATGTAAAGCACTGGATCGCAGAATCGTCGTAAGCGAGTTCAAACTGCAGTTGGGCTATTATGTTTACTTTCGGACAAATACCCTTGGGAAAGGCATGAACCCCCTTATTCTTCCATCAATGGGTTAAATAGCATTGCTGCTGTTCTTCTAGAAGGATGGCTTTGGCATTAAATAACCCACGAAGGTTGATATGCCATTAAACAAAGAAACCAAACTAGTGTTTTCTAATAAATATTACCTAATATTATGCATTTTTTCATAAGTGATGTACTCCTATTGACCCCCTCATATGGCCGAGCAAAAGCAGGACGACCAGCTTGAACCTACATACAGCAACTCTGTGAGGATACAGGATGTAGCCCTGAGGACCTGAGGACCTGCCAGAAGCGATGAACGATAGGGAGGGGTGGCGAGAGAGGGTCAGGGATATGATGATGATGCATTCTGATCGTCTTCTCGATCGACGAGACTTAGAATACGTCGAATGCACTCTCTGAGTATGACGCTAAACCGTATCCGGTGGTGAAGCCCCAGTTCTGGAGATCTAAGAAGTATGAAGTATTCGGTTGCCATTACTCCCAGGTCCACTTTGACCTGTTAGGTTCCCATCTATGGGTCAAATGGATATCTTAAAATTAATTTGTATTCGATGGAATCGTGTACAACACCCAAATCCTCTAAAGAAATCAAAGCACAACATTTTTTTAAATGAAGGCGATTCCTTAACCTCTAGACATAAAATAGCCCTACATGGGTGGAAGTACCATCAAATTCAATGAATAAATGAATCATTTTGTCCTAAGAGATCCCTAGAGAAATCAGAATAGTTTATTCTCCATGTCTCTCTCTCTCTCTCTATATATATATATATATATATATATTGTTATCCACAGACTGTTTTGTTATAAAACAACTGATCAGTGGGGCTAGACCCGGTGTGTGATGTGTGTGTGTGAGTGGTGAATGTGTGTGCATGGTGTCTGTGTGTGTGTGTGTGTGTGTGTGTGTTTGTGTGTGTGATGTGTGTGCATGTGTGTGATGTGTTTGTGATGCGTGTGCGATTTGTATGTGTGTGTATGTGTGTGTATGTGCAGATAGATATATTGATAGCTAGAAACAGACTGGTATAGAGAGTAAATAATTGGGTTGGGTTGGTTTGTTTGGGTTTTATGTTTATCAACCTTTGTAGGTTATTTAATGCCAAATCCATTTTTATACAAATAATCAGTTCTATTTCAAGCAATTCAGTTTATCATGAGTACACAGTTTAATTGTCAAAAACATTTCTATTTCAAGCTATTCAGTTTATTTAAACAGTTCTAATTCAGCTAATTCAATTTAGTATATGCAGAGGTTTTGTTTACACACAGTTAAATGTCAAAACTGTTCTATATTAAACAAATCAGTTTAGTGTAAGTACAGTTTCAATGTCAAAAAACAGTTCCATTTCAAACAATTCAGTTTAGCATAAGCACGCAGTTTAAATATAAGTCCACAGTTTAAACAAAAACATTTCTATTTCAAGCTATTCAGTTTAGTCAAATAGTTCTAATTCACACAATTCAGTTTAGCATAAGTATGCAGTTTAGTTCTATTTAACCCATTGATAGGGCCCTATCAGGTGCTCCCATTCCGGGCCAGAGTGGACCTGGGAGCAATGGCAATGAAGGGGTACTCCGCATTCCCCAAAGCTGCAGCATCACTGGAACCTCACCATCAGATTGTTTAGTGTTATATACAGGACACTCATTGTGGGGGTATTACCCCTCTGCAGAGGCGCAGTCGGTGTATTCTACAGCCCCTGCCGACTGGACAAAGTAAATAATTGTGTTACGGTTATCGTCGTAGGAAATGAACACGACGACTCGAGTTCAACCGTTGGATCTGGTTGTTTGCACTTCTGCTAATATTCATTGGAAAGATACTAATCAAACAATTCTCTTAGGTCTGACTTTGGTTTGGTTTCTTTTTGTTTAATGGCATATCAACTCTTTTTAGGTTATTTAATGCCAAAGCAATTCTCCTAGAAGAACAGTAGTGGTACTATTTAACCCATACCTTTCCAAGGGTACTTGCCCGAAAGTGAACGTAATAGCGCGACTGGAGTACGAACTCGCTTCCTACGATTCCGCAGTCCAGCGCTTTAACCATTACACTACGAGGACGCCTCTAGGTATGACGTAAATGTACAAACATCTTTTTTTTAAAGATCTGTAGAAAAATAAGCATTGCAGACAAAGGTTTAATAAAAGAAGATGAAACGCAAATCAGAAATATTCAATTCTGTTACACGTCGGGACCACAGAATTGAATTGAAAAAAAAAAAAAAAAAGAAAAGAATAATAAACTGTGACTAAAACCAATAGTAAATATACCAACCATACTAGATTATCTAAACATACATTGTGGATAAAAGGTGAAACAGATACATCTCCAATAGTAAAATAGGATATAGAGAAAAAAAAGCCCAAGTATATAAAGAGGTGATGGTAATTGCAGGTTATGTCTGGAAGAAAAATCATATATTTCGGAATGTGTCGAAAATAATGATTTGTTGAACAAAAAAGTGAATTGATTTCTAAGAGTAGACATATTAACAACAACAAGGCGCCTCTGGTGGTGTAATGGTTAGCAAGCTCGACTAGCAAACCTACACGAGTGAGTTCGAGTCTCATTGGGTGCCCCTTTCATATGGCCTTGTGCCACATCTAAGCAAAAAGCTTAGTAAATTTCCATATTAACAACAATAACAACAATAATAATAATAATAGCAACAAATAATAATCAACAAAAGAAAGAGAATCTGCAAAATTGTTGACTTTGCTGTTCCGGCTGACCACAGAATAAATCTGAAGGAAAGTGAAAAGAAGGATAAGTACCTCGACCTTGGTAAGTAAGTAAGTAAAGTTGGCGACCATAGTCGAGGGTAACCTGAAGGTTCCCTTTTCGATAGCTACTACACCCATGTGTAGGGGAGGGCGCTACTCTTTCCTTGGATGTGTAGGGGAGGGCGCTACTCCTTCCCTGGATTGCTCTACTTTACCCTTGATCCGTACCTGATAATGCTGAGTGTTAAGCAAGGAGGCATCAAGTACCATCTTTTGAGTCTTTGGTATGACTCGACCTGGGATTGAACCCAGGTCTCCCGGGCCATTGGCGAACACTCTAATCCCTAGGCCAATGTAGAGAATTAAAAAAAAACTGTGAAACATGAAAGTAACGATTGTGCCAATTGTGATTGGTGCGTTAGGCACAGTAACTAAAGGATTATTAAAGGGCCTGGAGGACTTAGAAATTGGCGGACGGGTAGAGACTATCCAAACGACAGCATTGCTGAGGACGGCCTGAATACTGAGATGAGTCCTGGAGACTTGAGGAGACTTGCCGTCACTCAAACTCCAGTGAAAGACCATCAGGTGTCGCTGATGTGAAAAACTCTAAAGGAGTAAATAATAATAGCAACAAATATACGAGAAATAGAATCATATGATTCAATCTTCCTACTCTATACAGTAAATATGTGAAGACAATCGAGGAGTGAAAACAGGAAAATATTTACAATGATGTTTGACTAAATAAACTGTTGTACGAAAACTACACGAAACTGAGTTATTGTTGTATAAATGTATGAATAATATATTTTAAAAAATCATTAGCAGGCATAAATCTGAAATATTAAATGAAAATGATAACGATCAAAATGATGGATGCAACTGACGAAACAGAAGTAGATGCCCTTTGAAAGGTAATTGCATAATTGTCACTGTGGTGTATAAGGCCACTTTCTAAAAGAATGTAGGAGTCTCCTTAGTGTACTGGTTAACGCGCTAAACAGCAACATCTTAGTAAGCCAGTTCGAATGTACCCTAGCCAGATACGGATATGTGAAAAACGTACATAGAATGTTCATAACATATATACATAGAACATAGGAATCTCGAAACACGAAAAACACTTACGACTTCTTAGTTCAGGTACGAAACTTTTTATTACCTTTGAGTTTAAAGGTTCTTTGACATAAGGAGAGAGATACACATTCTTTCTATTCTGGCTTTTCCATCTGCCCCCATCTCATGCGGCGCCCGTAGCGCGCAAATTCGTCTGGCCTCTCCGAGCCCCGAAAGTCGAATCTAAGTAACCCATGCACTGAGCCGAAAGGTTCTCAGCCTGACTAAACCCAAAGGCATAAAACGAAATCCCTCAGCCATTATATTACACGAACTCCAGTCGCTCTTTTATGATCACATTTAGATTAATACAATTGTGAAAGGTAAGTAGCCCTGTACCGCCGCCAGGTATAGGTTGAATAATAACCCAAGTGTTCTACAAAGATGGCTTTGGCAATAAATAACCAACAAAGGTTGATATATCTTTAAACAAAGAAACTAAATCAAAAAAGAAGGAAAAAATTTCAGTGAATACATTGTTATATAATCGTCGTTGACTGCGTTTGTCAAAGTTTCTGTAGCCTACACAACACGTCAAACAGGAATGGACAATATCTAATTGATTTCATGATAGAAAATAGATATGCCTCAATACAAACTTTCAAAAAAGGGAGGGAAAATTATGGACCTACGCATACGCGAACAAGAGTAAAGCACAGATAGACTACGTCTTTATAAACAGGAAATGGAAAAATTGTGCCATGAATTGCGAGGCATACTCCTCTTTCGAGGGTGTGTCCTCCGATCATCGAATAGTTACGGCCAAAATACGACTAAGCCTACGAAAAAACGCCACACGAACAGCGACCACTAAACACTATGACTGGGCCCAACTTAAAAACAGAGATATTAGAGACAAATATGCATTAGAATTAAGAAACAGATCCGAAACACTACAAGAGAAGACAGAAAAAGTTACCCCTAATGACGAATATGAAAATTTTGTTGAAGCACACCTTGAGGCGGCATCAAAGTGTATCCCAACAAAACCTAGAACTAAATATAGAGTCCCTTGGGAAACGTCAGCGGTTAGAGAAAAACGTGCACTCGTGAAAACTGCCTCCAAAAGCTATCGGAAGAACCCAACAAACACAAATGCCCGAAAACTAGAAAAGGCACAATATCAATTAGCAGGAATATATCTAAAAGAACAGGCAGAATACATACAAAATCAGATAGATAAGATTAGAGACTCGGTGGAAGATAGACAATCCAGGATAGCCTGGCAAACAATAAACGAAGTGAGTAGAAGGAAGAGCACAGCCAAAGCAACATTGAAAGCTGCAAGCCAACAAGAAAGAGTAAAACTGTGGGAACAGCATTTCAAAAATCTACGAGGAAACCCGCCGAAAACAACAGATGAACCGATCACCAGAATTATAAGTAAGCAATGTCCTTTCACCAAAGAAGAACTCGACTCGGTTCTTAAAAAATTAAAAATAGGAAAGCTGCAGGGCTGGACGAAATCCCCCTAGAAGTGTGGAAGACTAAACAATTCGACGATATACTGCTCCGGCAATGCAACGCAGTCTATAGTCAAAATAGGATAGAAAGATGGATGAAGGGATGCATCCTTCCTTTACCTAAAAAAAGCGACCTCGGATTAGCCAAGAACTACCGAGGGATAACACTTACACCCATAGCAGCCAAAATCTACAATGCCCTACTACGAAACCGCATAGAACAAAAATAGACAACATCCTTAGGAAAAACCAAAATGGCTTCCGGAGAAATAGATCCACAACCTCACAAATATTGACCATCCGTAGAATCCTTGAAGGCGTTCGGGCAAAAAACTTTCAGGCGACATTACTATTTGTCGACTTTACCAAAGCCTTCGATTCCATCCACAGAGGGAAAATGGAACTAATCCTACTAGCATACGGCCTATCAAAAGAAACCGTAGCTGCAATAATGATTCTCTACAGAAACACAAAAGTGAAAGTACATTCACCAGATGGAGACACGGAATACTTCGACATTGTTGCAGGAGTACTACAAGGAGACACGCTAGCCCCATACCTCTTTATCATCTGTCTAGACTACGTGCTTAGAACTTCGATCGACAAAATCAGAGAAAATGGCTTCGAGCTGACTAAGAAAAGAAGCGAAAGGTACCCCGCAAAAACAACCACAGACGCCGACTACGCTGATGACTTGGCGTTACTGGCGAAATCGCCTAATCAAGCAGAGACACAACTGCATAGTTTGGAACGAGCCGCAGCAGGCATTGGCCTCCATGTCAATGCACACAAAACTGAATATATGTGTTGCAACCAAACGGGCAACATTACCACACTAGACGGAGCCTCTCTGAGGCTGGTGGACAAATTCACCTACCTAGGAAGTAGCGTCTCATCAACCGAAAACGACATCGACACACGACTGACGAAAGCATGGACGGCTATAGATAGGCTCTCAATCGTATGGAAATCAGACTTGACCGATAAAATGAAACGCAGTTTCTTCCAGGCAGCGGTTGTATCGATACTGCTATATGGATGCGCTACATGGACGCTAACTAAACAGCTGGAGAAGAAGCTAGACGGCAACTACACAAGAATGTTGTGAGCAATATTGAACAAGTCCTGGCGTCAACACCCCACGAGACACCAACTATACGGCCACTTGCCTCCCGTCACGAAAACTATACAGGTTAGACGAGCCAGACACGCCGGACACTGCTGGAGAAGCAAGGACGAGCTTGTAAGTGATGTACTCCTATGGACCCCCACATATGGCCAAGCAAAAGCAGGACGACCGGCCCGAACTTACATACAGCAGCTATGTGAGGACACAGGATGTAACCCAGAAGACCTGCCTGAGGCGATGAATGATAGGGAGAAGTGGCGAGAGATGCTCAGGGATATCCGTGCTGGCGGCACGACATGATGATGATGATGATGATTATCTGATTCTGGTTCATTTTATTGAGAAATGATTTTCTTTTTATTAGATCTATGGGCGTTCGTAGTACGTAATCTTATTCGGAAAA
Organism: Sepioteuthis lessoniana; assembly: GCA_963585895.1. NCBI lineage: Eukaryota > Metazoa > Mollusca > Cephalopoda > Myopsida > Loliginidae > Sepioteuthis > Sepioteuthis lessoniana. The sequence goes on along the minus strand of OY757944.1, from coordinate 57,697,398 downwards.
AACTCCCTCATCCACGGAATGGTTATTGAACCCAGTAAATAAAGGAAAGTATAAAAAAAACGTCTTCGTCTCTTATCTGTCCTGTCTTTTCTTTTTGTATAATTCTTTTTGGGACTTTCTTGGGCAAGGCATTCTACCGACCAGACAACAAATATAATGTAACCAAAATATGGAGTCAGATATTCAAACGGCCACACAGCCTTGCCCATTGCCCATTGCCCCCGACCTTAAGCCTAAACCCCACAATTTAATGCCAAATACATTTTTATACATATAAACTGATCTATTTCAAACAATTCAGTTTAGAATCAGTACACTGTTTAGTCCTATTTGACCCATAGATAGGACCCTATCAGGTGCTACCACTCCAGCCTTCAGTGGACCCCGGAGCGATGGCATTAAATGGGTACTCGGCATTCCCAAAAGTTCCAGCATCACTGGAGCCTCATTATCAGATTGTTTACTATCATATCCATGTCACTCGCTGGAGGGATCTTACACCTCTGCAAAGATACAGTCGGTGTATTCTATAGCCCCAGCCGACTGGGTTGATATATATATATATATATATATATATATATATGTGTTGTCATGGTTACCGTCGTTGGAAATGGACACGGTGACCTGAGTTCAAATTCTGGACAAAATTGCTTGCATTAGTCCTAATGCCCTTGCGAAAGGTATGAATCCCTCCAGCTATGGGTAAGTAGTAGGGCAGACTATGCTTTCTCGCCTTGATACGGCAACCGGTCTTGGAAAAAGAACACGTTAAATTCAAATCTGCTAAACTTCTCTTAAAAATTGACCCAGTGTCGCATCCTGCTCGTGTAGAGGGCTAAGGTATATATATATATATATATATATATATATATATATATATATTTCATAGGGTTTTTAATTGCTTGTGAAGTGCATCGTTAAGAACATGGTTTGTGCCGGAGTAAATGGGATTGGCGTTGTCTGTCATCAGCTAAAGCGACGTTTATGGTAAATTAGTTTTCTGAACAAATCACCACAAGAAAGCGATTTTTCATTGCCAAAACAGATACACTGATTAGATAACGGTTCTGGTTAATATTCTGGGCTCATACATTATGAATATATTTCCTCCTGCTTTCCCGGATGACATCGTTGGTATGACTATTTTGTCCACATGGGGATCAGAAGATTTTAAATAAATTCACTTAGAGATCAAAACAAAAGCCTTGTTGATTTTTACTCGACTTGTTGTTGTTGTTGTTGTTGTTGTTGTTGTTCTTCTTCTTCTTCTTCTTCTTCTTCTTCTTTATTTATTTTATCTGTTTCTTTTATAGGCTTTCAAGATCTTTCTTTGTTTCTTTTTCTTAGTATCAATCTTTTTGGCTCTTTGTTTATTTCTTTTTTCTCTATTTCTTTCTTGTTCTTCTAATTTCTTCTGGTGTCCTCGATATGACACTAAACAATCTGATGGTGATTTTCCAGTAAAACTAGAACTGGGGAATGCGGAGGAACCCTTCATTGCCATTACTCCCAGATCCACTCTGACCTGGAGTGGTAGCACCTGATAGAGTCATATTTATGGGTCAAATAGAACTGTTTGACACTTGAACTGAGTCCAGAAGAATAATTTATGCTAAACCGTATAGTTAGAAATAGAACTGTTTTAACATTTAACTGTATGTAAACAAAAAAGACCCCCAGATGTTTAATGGAATTGTTTGTGATTTATAGCAATACTTGGAACCGTTAAACTTTGTTGACTTATGCAAAATTGAATTGTTTGAAATAAAACTGTTTGATCATATAACTGTGTAAACAAATGACTGATGCTTAATTGAATTGTAATTGTCTTTTAATTGGAATCATTTTGAGATGAGGCTTCTTGATCTGAGAATTAATTTTTTATTTATTGCGGACTTTTTGTCCTCATCTTGGTGTTTTTGTGTGTGTGTGTTGTTTCTTCTTTCACCACGTTTCGGCCAAATTTCACCTCTGTCCTTCTTCAGGTGATTTACCGCGACCTCGGATAGGAATGATCAAGATTTATAAGACCAAAAAAATCCATCCTTGATCGCTCTTCGGGGCCCGTGGCGCAGCGGATAGAGGCGTTGAGTCTTTACTGTTCCAGGTGAGCAGAAGATAGCGGTTTCAAATCCTACCCAAGCCGGCAAGAGGTTTACTTGGTCAGAAACGTGGTGCGATAGACAACAACTATGGAAGGCAGTTACAAAACTCATCATTCCTATCCGAGGTCACTGTAAATCCCCTGAAGAAGACCAGAGGTGAAATTTGGCCGAAACGTAGTGAAAGAAGAAACAACACACACACACAAAACAAAAAAAAACCTACCAAGATGAGGACAAAATGTCCGCAATAAATAAAAAAAATTAATTCTTTAATTGAATTGTTAGTGTTAAATAGTAATACTTGAAATCATTTAACTGTGTGCAAAAAATGATTAATAATGAATTAAATTATTTATATTTGATTGAAATGAGTTATAAACATTTAACTGTGTGCAAAAGATGTGCTCCGGCTCGTTTAAAAATATTATCTACAAAATGTGTTTAGAAATCGTATATATAAAAAAAAGATTTGGTATCAAATAACCTACAAAGGTTGAAGAGAGTGTCCACGTGGTGTAATGGTTAAAGCGATGGACTACGGAATCGAAGGAAGTGAGTTCGAACTCCAGTCGCACTATTACGTTCACTTTCGGGCAAATACCCTTGGGAAAGGTAAGAACCCCCTAATCCTCCCAGCTATGGATTAAATAGTATGATTACTGTTCTTCAGGGAGAATAGATTTGGCATTAAATAACCTAAAAAGCTTGATATTCCATTAAACCAAACCAAACAATGGTTGATATACCATCAATATATTTATAACACTTTTTCCTACGAATAATAAGTTAATATACAGGTGTTTCTTTTTTTTTTTATATAAAGGCCTACGTTATCAGACATGTACATGGGCTATACAGTTATGAAATAAAGACCAATATTTGAAAAGAAAGAAACATTTCTTTCCCCCTTTGTGCTGTCATTCTATATTACATAGAGAGACGACGCTCCATATGAGCTGAAGCAAGTAAAGTGTACAGTGAATAAATCATTCAACTTCAGTGAGAATAAACAAAGTAGGATTCCTTCCATTTAAGAACGTATGTGTCCAGTCAGTTTGTATTAAGCGCAAAAAAAGTGGCGGGAAAAAACGGTACAAAACTAAATATATTGTTTACGTCTCTCTTTGCTGCGTCGTTGCTATTTGCCCAGAGCTTATAGATTTGGTCTTTTCTTTTCTACACCTTTTCTTTCTCAAGTCTTCTTTCTTCCTCTCTTTCTTTTCTTTTGGCCATTCTTTCTTTCTTTCTTTCTTTCTTTCTTTCTTTCTAACCATTTCACTTTCTTCTCAACACAATTTTCTGGTTTTATTTTTTCCTCTTTGTCCTTCTTTCTTTGTTTCTTTCTTTTTGATTTTTTTTCTTCCATTTTTTTCTTTTAAGAGCAGTGATTAAAAAGTTAACGGTACCTTCTGTCCAATTCTCGGACTTGTACGAACAAAGTAAAGTACAGCTGTTTTTTGTTGAACTTTTATTGTCGACCTACAATTAAACAAAAAAGACAAAAAAAAAAGATTTTATTTTCTCAGACATGGCAGACGACATCTCTCGTGTAGGTCAAAAGTGGGAGGTAACTCTTGCAGACTAGGATTATATGTCACTTAGAATGGCATCAATATGGAGTTGTCTAAGTTCTTATCTTTTCGACTAATCCGTGTTCATCTTTTAGTCTTTTGGTTCATTAATCCCACCTTAGGCATTTTTTGTGTGTGTCAAAAGTCACTTTAGTCGTTTTTGAGATTTCGTATTTGATTTTCGTATCCGACAAGCCGTGGGCGTATTTTAACGCCTTCTGTCAGTTATTCTGTCCATTATTGTTGTTCTTAGATGACTACCTTGGAATCCGTTTTCGATTTCAAGCTGACTTAGATAGTAAGTAAACGATCATCACATAATCTATCTATCTATCTATCTATCTATCTATCTATCTATCTATCTATCGCAACCTATTCATATCTATCTATCTATCTATCTATCTCAACCTGTTCATATCTATCTATCTATCTATCTATCACATAAGTACACATTCTACATTTATCCACGACTATCGTGAGGAATTACATATACAAAAAAGCGCCCTCAACCCCCCCAAAACAAAACAACCCCAAATAAGCAAAAAACAAAAGTCAACAAAACCTATTTACTTTTATAAAAATCAATGTTAATATTCCACTTGCATCCGATGATATTTTGACAGATAGACGTAACTAAGTAAAGTTGGCGACCGTAGTCGAGAGCGACCAGAAGGCTCCCTTTTCAATAGCTACTACATCGAGGTGTAGGGGAAGGCGCTACTCCTTTCCCTGGATTGCTCCACTTTACCCTCGATACGTACCTTATATTGCTGAGTGTTACTATTTACCAACCCCTCCGCTCGGGCAGGATATGACACAAGGTCAATTTCTAAGCGGAGTTTAACAGGTTTGAATTCAGAGTTTTTCCTTTTCCTAGACTAGTTGCCTCACCAAGGCTGAAGAACCTAGTCTGTCCTACTATTTACCCATAGCTGGAGGGAGAATAATTGGATTCATACCTTTCCCAAGGGTATTAGTGCTATGTGAAATGCAATCAGTCTCGTCCAGGATTTGAACTCGTGTCGCCGTGTTCATTTCCTACGACGATAACGACTACAAGCAATGAGGTATCGAGTACCATTTTTAAAGTACCATTTTTAAAGTATGAAGTACCATTTTTCAAGTATGACACGACCTGGGATTGAACCCAGGTCTCCCGGATCATTGGCGAACACTCTATCCAATGGGCCAATGAGCCGGTGACCTTAGAAAATAACTGCACACAGCGCACACGTACACACTCTTCATACATATACACTGTCGCCCATAAGTAAGTACACCCTGACAATTCTTTGCTTAAAAATTAATTTTCTTCGAACCACTGGTACCATATATTTCTAGTTGATCATTTTATCAGAAAAACGGATATTATCTGATATTATTTGTTACCAAACTCAACTGCATTGAAAAGTAAGTGCTCCTTTGATATATATTAATTCAATATATTTTTTGTGACAGAAGCGTTAAACGTTTTAGTGTTTTGATGATAGTCTTGGAAAGTGAAAGTAAACAGGTTTAATATTGTGCAAAATAAAATTCTTTCCTCAAAATTTGAATGAGAAAGTCAAAGGCATGCACTAAGGAATTTGACGTAATAGACAGACTAAACTTTGTAAACTCCCAAATGGTTTGTCAATGTCCGGAGTTCAGATAACACTATGTGAATTTCATAAACGATTATGCAAGTTAACCATATGCGACACGGCATATAACAAGAAAAATAAGGCTGATATAAAAAAGAAAGAGAAGAAATAAGTGAGAGAAGTAGCGAGACAATAAGAGAGAGAGGGGGTGGAGAAGGAAATAGACATACAGAGACAGAGAGATAAAAAGATGGAGAGAAAACGAGAGAGAGAGAGAGAGAGAGAGAGAGAGAGAGAACGAGATAGATTGATAGATAGATAGATAGAGAGAGAGATTATGTTTCAGGGAAAATAAGCCAGATATTGGGGAAAAAGAGATAAGTGAAAGAAATTTAGAGAGTGAGAGAGAGAGAACGAGAGAGAGAGAGAGAGAGAGAGAGAGAGAGAGAGAGAGAGAGAGATTATGTTTCAGGGAAAATAAGCCAGATATAGGGGAAAAAGAGATTAGTGAAAGAAATTTAGATAGATAGAGAGAGAGAGAGAGAGAGATTATGTTTCAGGGAATTCGAAATCGCTTACTTCGAGGTCACTGCCCGGCACTGCATTAAATATTACCACAGCTGTCTTTCTACAAAGATGCTTTAGCATTAAATAACCCACGAAATTTCATATGCCATTTAGTTAAGAAACCAAACCAAAAAGGGGAATTCTCCGTGGCGTAGCGGCTAACGTGCTGGATTGCGACATCTTAGTTTGGTTTGGTTTTATGGCATATCCTTGTTGGGTATTTTATGGCATACCTTTGTTGGGTATTTAATGCCAAATTCTGATTTTACATATACATTAAATATATGATGTGTAAACATTATGTAGATACACACAGTTAAATGGTCAAACAGTTCTTTTTCTCACCATTCAATTTAGCATAAGTCAACAAAATTTAATGGTTTGAAGTATTGATATGTAACCCTAACAATTCATCTAAACATCAGTCATTTGTTTACATATAGTTAAATGAAAAAAATAGTTCTATTTATAACAATTCAGTTTGGCATGTCATTTGTTTGCATTCAGTTTAGATGTCAAACAGTTTTATTTGACCCATAGATCGGACCCTTTTAGGTGTTACCACTCCGGGACAGAGTGGACCGGGGCGCAAAGGTAGTGAAGAGGTACTCGGCATTCTCCAAACCTCCAGTAATGGAGCCTCACCATCAGATTGTTTGATGTAATATCCAGGATACTTGCTGGGTGGGAGAGAGTCTTACCCCTCTGCAGAGAACCAGTCAGTGTATTCTACTGCCCCTAAGCGACTTTGTAATACGTGGTGCCTTGAATAAGTTTCCAGACCTTTTTTGTAGAGGCATTCAAAATTGTCGTAGACTGTTTAAAATAGAACTGTTTTTGTATGTTCAAGGAGGTTCTTTGAAATAGAACTTTTTTGACATTGAAACTGTACTTAAGCTAAACTGAATTGTTTGACTTAGAACTGTTTTGACATTTAACTGTGTGTAAACAAAAACTATACTTATACTAAACTGAATTGTTTGAAATAGAACTGGTTATATGTATAAAAATGGATTTGGCATTAAATAACCTACAAAGATTGATATGCCATAAACCCCAAACAAAAAATAAATAGCTTACAAATTTTGGGTATTTGATTAGAACACTAAGAAGCCACATAACTACCTTTAAATTATTGGTGTTACCTAGCAATACTTGATGACTTAACTGTGTGTTAAGAAACGATTATAAAAGACTGAAAAGTAATGCTTTGAAAACCACTATTTTCGAGATATATGCGGTGCCTTCAATAAGTTTCCAGACTTTTTTTGTACAGGCATTTAAAATTATCTCTTGAAATAGACTCTTGAAAATTCAGTATGTTATTGCTATACATCTTATGAGATGGCTGACCAATTTTTATGATTTCAGCTTCAAATTAACAGCTACAGCAGCAATTGGAATACACCCTACTAAAGCCAGATTGTCACAGCCGGTGAATTTCAAAAATGCAATCTGGACTTTAGAAGAACGATATGCAATAAAATTATGTTTTAAAATTGGAAAAATGCCATGCGATGAAAGCTGGATCTACTGCTATGACCCAGAGACCAAGAGACAGAGTTCCCAGTGGAAGCATGCTGGCTCTCCCAGACCCAGGGACTTTTGATGATCCCTTTTCTTTTTGACAGCACTGGCATGATCTACATGCACTGGGTTCCCTCTGGACAGACAGTCAACAAGGAATTCTATGTTGAGGTTTTAAGGGAGTTCAGGAAGAGATTCCTTCGGAAGAGGCCAGCACTCTTCAAATCGGGTCAGTGGCATTTCCACCAGGACAATGCACCAGTCCACAACTTCATCCTTGTCACAGACTATTTGACCAAGATGGGCATCAAGACACTTCCTCACCCGTCCTATAGTCCAGACCTTGCTCCTTGTGACTTTGATTATTAATTAAGCTCAGAGGCTGTCGTTATGAGACAATTGAGGAGATGAAAGAGGCTGTAACGAAGGTCATTGACACGCTCAAACAAGAGGACTTCCATGGGGCCTTGCAGGAGTTTTTGGAAGGGTACAACAAGTGCATTGCAGCCGGAGAAGATTACTTCGAAGGGGACTAGAGTTTCATGAGTGTACTATTAATAAAAGTGCCCATACGAAAAAAAAAAAAAAATCTGGAAACTTATTTAATGATCCCCGTAAGTGTGTTCGAATCCCCGACACATAATTACATTCACTTTTGGTCTAAACTCCTTGGGAAAGTTATCAGCGAAGGTTGATATTCTATTAAATAAAAAAAAAAAAAAATAAAAAAACAAACACAAAAAACAAACTGAAATTAAATCTCGTACACAAAAGCCATAATTAAAATCTTTTCCACTAAATGGCATTTCTATGACCGAAAAGAAAATTAAAACAGATTAAAACAAAGAATTTGACTTGTTTCTACACATGCTTTTAAAATTTGAGACCATTTAAAATTCAAGCGCCTTTTTTTTCTCAATGAATAGCATTTCTCTACCTAAAAAGACAAAACAAAACAACATGCACATTACAAAAAAGAAAGTTAAAACGTAAAATGTTTAGTTGTTTTTTCACATGACGTTAAGATTTTAAATTATTTGAACGAGAATGTTATTAGATTACAAAATTATATCAATGTTCTAAAACTAACCACCGTCTCTTTCTCTCTCTCTCTCTCTCTCTATCTATCTATACACACACACAGACATCTATATCAATATATATATATATATATATATATATATATATATATAAATTATCCAGTTAGTGTCCAAGGACAGTGTGTGTGGATTATTGTTTTACATAGAATATATGAGGGTAATCATATAAATCTATGAGAGTGCTCAATGTATGGCTATTGTTAGTTCCCTATTTATCCTCTAGGGTATAACAAAATTCACATTCAGAGCGTATATAGTGCAATTAAATGGAGACTCAAACTCGGTTAAGCCGTCATAATAAATTTATTCCGGCCGAGAATATTGTTGGTGTATTCTCCGTCTCGTCGGAGAGTCATCCGACGAGACGGAGAATACACCAACAATATTCTCCGCCGAAATAAATTTATTATGACGGCTTAACCGAGTTTGAGTCTCCATTGAATTGCACTATATATATATATATATATATATATATATATATATATGCTGAGTAAATTATGTATCATACCCATAATATACGGATGTGTGAAATAGACATAGGGAATCTAAAAACACGAAACTTTACGAAATTGGTTCAGGTACGAAACTTTTTATTACCTTTGAGTTAAAAGTTTTTCGACATGAGGTGAGAGAGACACAATCTTTCTATGCTGACTGCTTTTACATCGTCAGCTCTCAACCCAACCAACGCGCGGCGCCCGTAGCGCACAAATTCGTTTGGCCTCGCCCAGTTCTGAAAGTCAACCTTCTTCTCCCGAGGCAAGAACTCAACTATCTGCTTTTTCTCAAATCTCAGCCCACGCTTCCGGTGCGTGACGTCACCCAAATACCCTGGTCCTAATTCCTACCCGGGATTTTTATTTTGACATCTCTGAATGACACATCCTTTCCGCACGCGCGTGAACACCTGCATTAATGTTGCACCTAACTAACCCATGCACTAAGCGAAAGGTTCTCAGCCGAACTAAACCGAAAGGCAAGATATATAACACGATATCCCTCGGCAATTATATTACAATTATAGTAACAGAAGAAACATAAGCAGGTAAATATGAAGGATATTTGCAGATGAATGGATAGAAAGATAGGTATATGTTGATTGTCGTCTCTTGATTCTCATAAAAAATGTAACACCAGTACATCATGAGATTAAAGTGGCAAACGCTTGTACAACCCGAATACTATTCTCAGTAATCGTGATTATACTCCAGTGACAAGCCGAGACGAGATAATCACAAAACCCGAGAAAATATAATGAATTTTCCTTCTCACTATGATACTCTAACAACTTGATCTTCTCTGCTTTCCCGTCAACATCGCTATATTCCTCCGTGAGATCACAATACCCTTTTGCCATATTATCGTTCGGCTGACAAATGCTTTAAGAGTTACTGCTACCAAGATAAAAGTAGAATGGTTCACTCCCATTAAAATCTGTAGCTTTTTGAATTCAGAGTTTTTTCTCCTTCGCCTCGCGAGAATTCAGTGTACTCTGTTATTAAACACACAACTAGTGACAGTAAAAAAAGAGACAGATTTCGTTATGTATTTTCAGCTTAAATTAAGTTCGATGTTATCGCACCCACAATAATCTTCAGGTCCGACATTTGTAAAAAGTGAACTTCGAAGTATTCTTCTCTGGTTGTTCTTAAGAGACTAATATCTTTTTCGTTGAAAGAATATTTGTTCTCTAAAGGGATTCGAAAATGAAGGTTTTTCAAATAAAAATAAAATAAAATAAAAGACACACCCACGTACACACTCACATACTTGCTTATCACTTATTGGGCAATCTGGCTTGCGCAACCGCAAATAAACCCACTATACTTACCTTCCTTGAGACATGAAGTATTGAACTTCAGTCGTCAATATTCAAATCCTTATAAAGAAGCATAAACTTGAATTTTATTATTAAAAACAATTTTACACACCACTTCTTTTTTTTAACAACCTCACTGGACCACGTGAAGAAAATACTATAACTCGTGTCAACTAATTTGGCATTCGTATTTTTTCGTTTTTTTTTCGATCAGTTTTTCCCGGCTCCAGGCTTTTTCGATGGTCACAATCCTATGTTTATTTCTTCTGTTATAAACTTGATTGTCACTGACGTAATTCTATGAAGAGAAGTGACCGAAACGACGGGTCGTCTTTTTAGGATTTTAAAATATTTCAATCGTTTTTAGAATCTTTCATTATGCAGACGCTTTTAAAAACATTATATATATATAGTAATCCACAGACAGACTGTTTCGTTGTATCATATATCATCAGTGTGTCTAGACACACGAGGTGCTTCAAACCGGGATCGAAACCTGGCTGACTTTACGCCATTCGGATATCTTACCGTAGACCATCGGCAACCTCATCTTAAGGAATTTAATAGATATGTATTACTTTCCTTTGTTTATATATACGCTTAACGGTTACCGAAGTGCTGGATAAGAACATATAGACATATATGTATACATGTTCGTAGTGTAATGGAGATCGCCGTAGGAAATAGACACGACGACAAGAGTTCTAATCATGGACGAGACTATTTGCATTTTTAAGTAGCACTAATACTCTTGGGAAAGGCATGAATCCAATTATTCTCCTTAAAGCTATGAGTAAATAGAAAGATAGACTGGGTTCTTCAGCCTTGGTATATGTATATATATATATATAGATAAAGTAACAAGCAAAGTATTTTAATAAAATGGGATATTATAAAAAAAAGCTTAAACTTACAAAACAGCTGACAATTGGTTTTCCTTGAAGGAAAACTCTGAATTCAAACCTGTTAAACTCCGCTTAGAATTGGCCTTAGGTCGCACCCTGCTTGCATGGAGGGGTAGGGAAATAGACACATAAATATATATGAAGGACATATAGATATATATATAGAGATTGATAAAGTAACAAGCAAACTATTTTAATAAAATGGGATCTTATAAAAAAAATCCCCAAATTACAAAACAGCTGACAATAAATGTCGATTGTATCTAGAAGAAAAAGTTATGCATGCTGGAACATGTTGAGAACAATTTGGTAAACAAGAGATGTGAATTAGTATCTAAGCGTAGACATATCAGTAAATTTCGCTTATCATCTACACCTGACCATGTTTAATCCTATGATTCATTCACCTCTATTTTAGACTGCCAAAGAAAAAAAGATCTCTTTTGAAAGATACGTGTACTAACACCTAGTCACTTTATTCTTTCCTATAAATATATCACTACATGGCCGTCAGAAGATTGTGGAAAAGACAAACTTAATTAACAGATATTATATTCATAATTCTAATATTTATTGGTTTAGATAGATAGATAGATAGAAACTGACTGAGATAGATAGATAGATACATACATACATACATGCATACATACATATGGAATTAGATAGATAGATAGATACATACATACATACGTATAGCATTAGATAGATTGATAGATAGACAGATAGATATCTTTAAAATATAGAGATTAACACTTATAGATACAAACTTCTTTTGACGGGAAAGGATTAAATAAAGGAATATATATATATAGACATACTTATATATATATATAAATATATATGTGTGTATATGTGTGTGTGTGTGTGTGTTTGCATCCATAAATTTACCTTCAACATTCGTTTACATTGCTATATGCTTTATACACATGCCATCATTCGTGCAATATCAAAGCCTTTGATAAGCACACATTGAGAATCGCCATAACCAGCAGAAGTTGTAAAACATGTTTAACGCATGCGCACTCACGGTTTCTTTTTTTCTAGCGGACGATTTATTTTCTGCTTATATATTGACGTGGACAAAATCTTCCCTCTCTCTCTCTCTCTCTCTCTCTCTCTCTCTCTCTCTCATGAGATAACGGTGTTCCAAATGTAAATGAATTATTGATATTCGTCTTGCTCATCTTACTTCTGAGGTAGAGATGTTTAAAAACGTCTTATATCGTATTCTTTTATCTTTCCTTGTTTTTCCAGTTCTTCCCATTCATTTTTCTTCTTCTTCTATCAAACCGTTTTTTTTTATTTGCTTCTCGTGAATTCTTTCTATTATCTTCTTTTCTTTTTGTTGTGCGTTCATCTCAGCGTTTCTTTCAGAATTACGATATGCTTTCATTTATATTTTCAATAGATCTGATCACACGTTTTCTTTCTTTTAAAAATTATTTCCCTTTCTATTATCAAGGATTTCCCTTTTTGTCATAATTTTCTTTCTTTCTTTCTTTCTTTCTTTCTTTCTTTCTTTTATCAAGAATTTCCATTTTCGTCACAATTTTCTTTCTTTCTTCCTTTCTTTTTTTTTTCTTTCTTTCTTTTATCAAGGATTTCCATTTTTGTAATAATTTTCTTTCTTTCTTTCTTTCTTTCTTTCTTTCTTTCTTTTATCAAGAATTTCCATTTTCGTCACAATTTTCTTTCTTTCTTTCTTCCTTTCTTTCTTTCTTTCTTTCTTTCTTTCTTTTATCAAGGATTTCCATTTTTGTAATAATTTTCTTTCTTCCTTTCTTTCTTTCTTTCTTTCTTTTATCAAGAATTTCCATTTTCGTCACAATTTTCTTTCTTTCTTTCTTTCTTTCTTTCTTTCTTTCTTTCTTTTATCAAGGATTTCCATTTTCGTCACAATTTTCTTTCTTTCTTTCTTTCTTTCTTTCTTTCTTTCTTCAAGGATTTCCATTTTCGTCACAATTTTCTTTCTTTCTTTCTTTCTTTCTTTCTTTCTTTCTTTCTTTCTTTCTTTCAAATAGATCTGTTACAAAATCATTCGGATTCAGTTGTAACGCAATTCCTGATCTTCTATGAATAAAATAACCCTAAGTTGTTCCCATGCCGTTAAAATCAATCAATCAATCAAAATTTGTATCTTATTCATTTCTTCCTCGTCTTTTTACTTCATTCATTACTCATCAAATATTTATTTCATTACCTCATTCTCTGTTTTCTTTTTTTTTGTTTTATCTAATTCTTTCTTTCTTACTTCGTTTTTTTTTTTTTTTTTTACTTTATTCGTGTTTCTACGTGGTATTTTAAAAAATTAGATCTTTCCCCGAATGTTTTTCTTCACTCCTTTTTTTTAAAATTTATTTTCTAATACTTTTCTTTTGAACTTTTACCTTGTTCCCTCTTCCCGACTTTGAGGGCCGTATTCGCTCTTCAGTCGTGTTTTTACCCTATTCTGTCTTTCCTAAGTCGAATTACTTCTCCTTTCATCTTTTCTCATAAAGCCTGATTCTCATACCTGGCAGTTATGCAATGAATAACACCCTTATCCAAGGTAATCCTTTTCAAAACACCTGACCTTATTTAAAGCACGAAGAGGTAGTGTGTGTGTGTGGAGGATACACGTATATTTCCTGCCTTGCAGTTAGGGAGGTTTCTATGGAGAGAGAAAAATAATCTTTATATAATTCATTCAGTCAACAAACAAGCATCTTTCAAAGTCACACACTCACACAAACACACGCACAGACATATATATATATATATATGTGTGTGTGTGTGTGTGTGTGTGTGTGTGTGTGTTTGTTGATATATATATATATATTTACTAGTATATGTGGATGTCTTTATACGTATATATATACATCCATATGTGAATATACGTATATATATATATATATATATATATATCATCATCATCATCTCGCGCTGGTAGCACGGATATCCCTGACCCTCTCTCGCCACTCCTCCCTATCGTTCATCGACCTAGGTAGGTCTTCAGGACAACATCCCGTATCCTCACATAGCTGCTGAATGTATGTTCGTGCTGGTCGTCCTGCTTTTGCACGGCCATGTGTGGGGGTCAATAAGAGTACATATATATATATATGCACATATATGATTAAATATATGTACATGTGTATGTGTATACAAATATATGCATACACATATGTATATATGTATACAAATTCTTTTGTGTATGTATATGTGTATGGATATGAGTGTGTGTCTTTATAAATATATCCAACTGTAATGGACAGAAAAAAGCCCCCCCCCACACACGTATATATATATATATATTTTCACGCACACACCATGCACAAACCACGTACACGCACATGTTTAATATCACCCAGAAATAAATATATCACTGACCATATTTGATGGAAAGAAAAAAAATTAATTATGTTCTAAAGCAAATGCACTAACATTCTAATTTTTCATATATATATATATATATATATATAGTGTAGAGCTTCTCGCAAGCTCACTTGGTGAGTTAATGGGGGACCAAATGTCGCAGTATTATTAAATAGGCCTAAATATCAATGATCATGCATATATATATATATATATATATATATATATATATATATATATATATATATATATATGATGCATGTATGTATATATATTCTTGTTTTCCTAAGACACACACACACACACAATCTCTCTCTCTCTCTCTCTTTCTTCCCCTCGATTTCACCCACTCATATTCACTCTTACATGCCAATCTGTACATGTGTAAGTAATTTGCCTGATCCGAAGGCTCCTTTTTCAATAGCTACTCCACCGAGATGTAGAGGAACTCATAACTCCTTTCCTTGGAATTGCTCCACGTTACCTTAAATCCGTATCTTATAATGCTGAGTGTTAAGAAAGGAGGCATGAAGTATCATTTTTTTGAGTCTTTGGTATGATCCGACCTGGGATTAAATCCCGGTCTCTCTGCCCATTGGCACAATGGATAGAGTGTTCCCTATATATAGTATTACCTATAATAAGTAAAGTTAGCGACCATAGTCGAGGGTGACCCGAAGGCTCCCTTTTCGATAGCTACTACACCAAGGTGTAGGGGAGGGCGCTACTCCATTCCCAGGATTGCTCCACTTTACCCTTGAACCGTACCTTATAATGCTGAGTGTTAAGTAAGGTGGTATCAAGTACCATTTTTAAAGTCTTTGGTATGACTCGACCTGGGATTGAACCCAGGTCTCCCGGGCCATTGGCGAACACTCTAACCGCTGGGCCAATATCGAAAGAAAAAATACTTTATCCTAAACTAAATCCATATCATGTTTTTCCTATTTCTTGTTGAAAAATTTGCAATGAAAGCGGATGTTATTAGATATTAAGAAAGACGAAAGCATAGGATAACTGAACGTCTCCGTCACAAAAAATAAAATTTCAGAAACATGAAACGAGGAACACTTATTTTTGAACTTCCATATATCCACATTTTCTGTTACAGGTTTTCAATCCAGCAGAGTTTAGTAACAAATAATATCTGCTGACATCCGTTTTGTTTATGTAAAATTCCAGTAAAAATAATTGGTATTTTGAGTTTTGAAGAAAATAATTTCTAATGAAAATATGTCTGGCGTGTACTTATTCATGGGTTATCTATCTATCTACCTATCTATCTATCTATCTATCTATCTCAGTCTTTTCATATTTATCAATCTTTGTAAATTTGTTCTTATCTATCTATCTATCTGCCATTTACAGAGTGTACACGTAAATCTACGTGAAGCTGCGAAAAGTCAAGGGAGGTAACTAATACGAGACTAGCAAACTAGTGAGTTGCAACACAGGAAAGAAAATAATTCCCATTGATCAGAGGTTCATCGTGAATTGGTTCCAGTGAAGTAAATATGAAAGCTCTAAATAGATCTCGACTACTGCTCGTAAAGGTAATAGAAAGTACGAATAATAAAGATATGGACAAACAAAAGTATCTGTTTTTGTTGCTAGGATTTAAGGGGCTATTGAAGACGTGAATTCGAATTAATTCATTAGTTTGGTAACTATCCAAAATGGCAAATTGAATCTAAAAGATTTTAGAAATATGGAAAAAACTAGTTTTTTCTTCCATTTAATGATATAATTTTTCCAAAGTTTCCAAAAAGACAAAAGGTAACTAAATTGTTTAAAATAAAAATTGATTGCTTCTTGTGTAATGTTCCTTGATTAACTGGGTGATTAAAAGCCTGTGGTCTGTATGTACATGGCAATGACCAGCGGGACTGTGGTTCAATCCCAGGTCGAGTCATACCAAAGACTCAAAAATGGTACTTGATGCCGCCTTACTTAAAACTCAGCATTATAAGGTACGTATCAAAGGTAAAGTGGAGCAATTCAGGAAAAGGAGTAGTGCTCTACACTACACCTTGATGTAGTACCTCTTGAAAAAGGGAACCTTTGGGTTGACCTTGACTATGGTCACCATTTTACTCACTTATATATTATCGGTCCGATGATTGCATTAGCAAGAAACTGACTGCTTCCAAGTTCCGTTGATTCTATACCCACTCTATCCTTACATAAATATGCACACTCTATCACCAATATTGAGCACCCATTATTTATAAATATACAAATTTATATATATATATATATATATATATATATATATAAACAAAATCAGTCGACACTATAGCGTTTCGGTTCTGCTGAACCATCATCAGGAGTGTGAGGGGTTTTATTAGTGATATTAAGTGTAGATGGATGTAAAAAAGTGTAAAAATATATAAAAATTTGGAAAAGTTGTATAAAAAAAAAGTTGGCTGTTTATGACAAGAAAAATTGGACGTTTGATCAATGAATCAGCGTTCGTTTCTTTAAAATACGTCACCTGATATTAGAAACATTGTGCATCATCCACGTCCCGTTAGTTCATCGAGAGATTTCGAATCATTCCTCGTTTTCGACGAAATTCAAATCATATAAATCTGTATTTATTTTATACTAATGTATATGCCTAGGAAAATCCTAAAATATGAATATAAGCTTCAAGGCACAGACTGATGTGATTCAAGAAAATGTTGAGATGAATGAAAAACGCTGGATATTTAGGTAGGTATGATTTTTTTGTGTAAAGATGGTTATAGAAGTCTTCTTGTTTGTGAGTAGGTCTTTGCATCTGCGAAACATCTTGATAACCAACTTTACATCTTTCGTGCGTGTATCTCCCTGATATTTTATACTACATTTAAAGAAGTACGTTTATTATTATTATAATTCCTAGCGAGTTTCTCACACCAGCGATAGCTGATGGTCTTTCATTGGAGTCTGAGTGACAGCAAGTCTCCTGAGGTCTCCAGGACTCTTCTCAGTATTCTCGCCGACCTCAACAATACTGCACTTTGGATGGTCTCCATTCGTCCTCCTATTTCTAATTCCTCCATCGCTCTCACTAAGTCTTTGGGAATCGTTCCAAGTTCACAAATTATTATTATTTTTATTATTGTTTACTCATTAGAGTTTTTCACATCAGCGTAAGCTGATGGTATTTCACTGGAGATTGAGTGACAGCGAGTCTCCTCAAGTCTCCAGGACTCTTCTCAGTATTCTGGCCGTTTTCAATAATGCTGTTGTTTGGATAGTCTCCACTCGGTCGCCAACTTCTAAATCTTCCAGGCCCTTTAATAATCCTTTAGTTACCGTGCTAAAGGCACCAATCACATTTGGTATAATTGTCACCATAGTTTTTTCAATTCTCTAGCAAGGTCAAAGTACTTATCTCTCTTTTCACATTCTTTTAGTTTTATTCTGTGGTCTGCCGGGACCGCAATGTCGACAATTTTGCAGATTTTATTTTTTTTTGTTGGTTATTATAAGATCTGGTCTTCGGGCCGAGTATTATTATTATTATTATTATGATTATTATTATTTGTGAATTTTTAACACAAATGTCAGCTGGTGATTTTTCGTTGAAGTCTCCGTTGGTCTCCAAGACTCTTGCGAGTATTCTAGCCGAGCTCAACAATACTGCAGACAAAATGGTCTCTATTCTTCCTCAGATTTCCAATTCCTTCTGGCATTATTCTAAGCCTTTTGAGACGGTTCCAAGCGCACCAATTGAAAATAGTATAATGGTCATCCTCATGTTTCACTGCTATTTTAGTTCCCATCTAAGGTCCTAGTATTTGTCTATCTCTTTGCCATCTTTTGTTTTTACATTTGGGATCAGCCAGAACGGAAAAATCACCACTAGATCATTTCTCTCTCTTTTTTTTATATTTTTGTTAATAACCACTTGGTCGGGTTTTTTGGTCAGGATTTGCTGATCCATTTGTATCTCAAAATCCCAGAGAATTTTTATGCATTTCATTCTCTAGGACAGATTTTGTTTTGTGCATATACCATTTGGTAGTATGGTCAAATTTTAATCTCTGGCACAATTCCCAGTGGATTGTCATTCCCATCAATTCGTACCTAGTCTTGCTTTCCTTTATTGCAAGTTGCCTGGATTCGCTTACAATATAGTTAATCGTTTCATCTCTTTTCCCACATAACCTACAGTAGCTATTCCCGCGTATTATCGATTTTTGCATTAATTCAATTGGTCCCTCTGGAGCTGTTTTATACTGCAATTAGAAGGGATTCAATTTATCTCCTAAGGTTTCCTTTGCATAGCCATGTCCAGGTATTCTCGTG